>JABUQX010025476.1:40000-42206 GCA_015478945.1 Trachelipus rathkii
TAGACAAGCTCTTTTGACATCCTCAATTGCAAGTGTGAGGTTAAGCTATGTTCAGAATTTGAGGGTCATGTCCAAGATGGTGCTGACTGTAAACTGAATGGCTAATCTCCTACTCTTGTTCTCAGGATATTGGAAGATCCCTGTCAAGAATAGTGTTACCAATAGTCACAGAGAGAGGTGGATCTGTTGACGAGCATCAATTGGATACCAGTCTACCTGAGCACAGGAAGAAACAAATTCAAGAAGAAGAGGTAAGAAGATGATTAAGAGAATTTCTTGATATTAACAGAAAAGGAAGGAAGAGTTAGCATTAACAACCAAATGAAGTTCTTTCTCCGACGAAGATGAAGAGCCAACTGATGTTACAGATTAAAGAATCTGAAGATCCTTTGCAAAATCATGTGATGATTTTGATGTAAACTTCTGCTTCAAGTACAGAGTCAAGTATAATTAACATTACGAATTTGCGCAATGTTGCAATGCAAAGTAATTAGGGTATGGTGTTTTGTCTACGTGCTACAGCTGCCATTACAACAACTGCATTTTTTTGGAGCTAGATTAATTAATCTGAAGGGACAGAAACTTGATGGTGATCACAATAAAAGTAAAATGTGGCCACAGAAAAAGTATGAAACACTTGATTACGAATTTCATGCTCGATGCCGGATAGGTAATATTGAATGTATCTTCTTTGATGGGCGCAAAGATTCCACTTAAGTTCTGTTACATAGCAGATAACTCAATATCAGTTTTCCGAAGTATTGTGAAGAGAAGAACATTACACTTTTTGCATAGAGGCCAGGTGGAAGGTATCTATTGCCATTTTACTCCAGAGAAAGACTTAACGAAAAAGGAAACCTGCTGAGTTGATTGCAGCACTTGTGAATTTTCTTACAGAAAAACAACATTAATAAGAAGTTGCAGCTATTGTGGTGACCTTCAACGAATTAACATGGTTGGGAAGGAGAGTTCCATGAATTGGGTTTGAGGAAGAAGCTGATCGTAAACTCAATCTGGTTGTTTTGTGCTCTTCCTACTAATTGAGCTACTTTGCTGCATTGATCACAATTGGATGGAAATTTTGTCTAACAACAAGTGGAGTGGTAGGATTGGCAACATGCTTGATACTGCACAGAACTAGAAATCAATCCCTCATTTGTCAGAATATTCTTTCCAGCTTGATTCCATTGAGTGACCACTGTTGTAAATTCTCTGAAGATCAGGCTTCTGGTTAAGGATAACTCGGTCTAAGGACAGGTGTCTTCCAACTGATCTGTCAATTATTAGAAATTGTCCTGTGAGCCACTCTCGGTGGTTAACAACTGCAAAATAGGATTTGTCGAATATTGTTTGAAAACATGGCCTTAAGGCACAACTTTGAGACGTTTACAACGTTGTGGAATACATTGTTGGCGTTTACTTATCTGCTGGGTTACAATCATGAAATTCTCTTGGGTGGAAGAACCTCGCCACATTCTTTATCAATTGAAGCTCCTAAAATTTCAGAAGAAGGCAGTAGCAGATATTGTTTTGCCAACAATCTCACCAACGTTCATTGTTGGTTCGCTTAGTGAACATGGTGCTTCAGACACTTTTAATGCTCGGAAGACCAAGAGGAAAGGAAAGCAGGGGTCAGAGTATTGAGTTAAGGAAATGAGATTATTATGAGACCAGGAGGATCTATTGTTTGGTTAGGAAAATACTGATAAATCAATGCACTTCCTTTGGGAAACTGATAACTGTCTGAAAAGTTATGACCTCCACTTACTTGTAAACTCAAATCTCAGAAATAAAATGTTTGTTGAAGAGCCAAGGCAAGTTCCAAAGTGGCCATGTCATGGACAGTCATAGAGAGTGTCTGAAACAACGTAACAAGGCTCTGGCAAAGATATACTACTTTCATAAAAACGAAGAAGGATCATTAGAGGCCAGGAAATCATGCAAAGAATGATGTCTAAGGAATGAATCGACGCAAGATTTGATGAGCATATTGTTGTTGAAAGATTTTTACATTTTTACAATGTGTTTTCAGCGTTTGATAATATAGAGACAAAATATAAATAAAACTGTTTGAGTTCATTAAACAACTTTTTGAGCAAATTTTCTTGGAGTTTATGTTATCCCCTTTTTTCGGAAATTTTAATATACATTATAATCAAGCATCAAATTTACAAGCAAATGTTATGATAAGTAAAATACCTTTTAT
>JABUQX010025477.1:5000-7500 GCA_015478945.1 Trachelipus rathkii
AAAAAAAATAATGGAGAATAATGAATGGAATACAAAAATCATCGCTCTATTAAGGAATAAAAAAAGTTACAGCCATCATCAAAGTTGTGTTAAAACTCCCATGCCGAGACTTTTCAAATTTTGGCGAGTCCATCAAGGTTAGGTCTATTTAGGCCCTTCTGTTCAGGTAATGATAAAGTTTTGTTAGTATACACAGAGAAAGATGCTATGTAGAATTAAACAAATTTTTATCAAACGCTGAATAGGATGGCCCTAAGAACGAGCAGGAAGGCCCCACTAATATTTTTATAAGAAAGCCAATTGTTTATACAAATACTGGAATCAGCTGTAACTTTTTTTTTCCTAAAGGCTTAAATCATTTTTGTTTTTTTTTTTTTAAAGCTTCATTATTATTTTTTATAGAGATATATATACTAATATATAGTATATATATATATATATATATTAATATTATATATAGAGTATATATATATAATATATATATATATATATATTAATATATATATTAATGATATATATAATATGATACTGTGATTTAATAAAAATTTGTATTTTTTTATAAGAAAACCTATGGGAAAATTTTAAACACTTTGAGACCAATGTAACTTTTTTTTCCTAGAGTGACAATTTTTTTTTTCATTCTTCATTATTATATTTTTGAGTATATCCTGTGATTTTTATAAAAAAAAAATTGGGGGTGACACCCCTCTGCACTACTATTAGTCCAGGGTTGGTAATTTTTTGATTTTTTTTTTTTAGAAAAAAAACATTTGATTTTTTTGATTTGTGACGTCACACAAAATTAAATTCTAAACAAACTTTTTTTTAAGTTCAATATAGTATTAGTTTTGAAGTGATTTATTCAACCTATGTAAATCAAAATCTTAAAATAGGGCATGTAGTCTATGACACAATGAAACAGCAACACTAAAGACTTAAAGAGTGTTACAGACTTAAGGTTACAATGCCAATAGTTTGTTGAAAATTGCAAAAAATATATAAAAAACTTCATAATATATATAAAAATTATTGATATTGAAAACTGGATAATTTTAATGGTGAATAAGGGGTTGATTAATACTTAATAGTAACACCTGATCACAATCTAATTATTAATTATTAGATTAATTATTAAGTTATAGATATTATTATTAGTATAATCTAATATTCACGATGTGGACGGTACGATATTATTTGTAATTATTGATGTTACACGTCAGAAATAAAAAGGAAACCTTGTTTTGAAAAAGAATCCTTTGTTGACAATAGTGTAGAAATTTGGAACATAGTAGCCTAGCTATAATATTATTATTTTAATTTTTTTTTTTCAATTGAACTTAAATCACTTAAATATACCCAAAAAAAAAAAAAAAAAAAAAAAAAAAAATGAAAAAAATAAGAAAAAAAAAAATAAAAAAAATTATTTTTTTTAAGAAAAAAAAAAAAACGTAGAGTGTCTGATAAATGCCATCTACCTGCTATTAACCATATTATATATATATATATAATATAGTAATATATATATATTATATATAATATATATATATATATTATATATATATATATAATATAATATAGTAATATATATATATGAATTAGTATAATATATAAGTTAGATACACCCGTTATAATATATATTGAAGCCGTATATATATATATAATATATATATATATATATATATATATATATAAATAAATATATAATTCTATATATATATATATATAATACTATATATATATATATATATATAATATATATATGGACATTATATCTGATGGTTGACTCCGTTAATATTAGGTTAGGTTAATTTGGTTTATAGTTTTGGTTACGGTTAGGTTAGAGTTAGTTAGGGTTTAACCAGCTCAAAATTAATGTATTTACCCCCCTATAATTATTTAAATAACGATTTACATTAATTATTGATTTTTGCTCCTGGAGTCAACCACTTTTATATATAGACTCTATATATATATATATATATATAATATATAATATATATATATATATATATAATAATATCTATATATTATTATTATATTTTATTAATAATTATATATAGATATAATAATATTATTAATGGCAAATACTCCAGTTTCTGTTCAGAAGAAAATAAACAGTAGAAAATTCTGCAGGAACATTCCGTGACTCAGACTTGTTTTCCCAAGTAGGGGTCAGGGGTCTCATAAGCCGTCATAGGTATGTATCTTCAAAAACTATTATGCTATATCGTTAAAAAGGAATACCATTTTTTCAGATCAGCGTAAAAAATCTTAGTTATGTGACAATTTCTTAAAAATTTAAAAAAATTAGTTTTAAAAAGAAGTGAATAAAATGTAGATAGTAAATTCTTAAACTTATTTAAATTAATGTTGGGTGGTGTGTTAAAACTGAAGAATACCAGGAGTTGACCGCGAGATGCCAGGGTTGGGGTCTCTCGGCCTTACCGGGAATGACGGGGTGGGAATTTCCCCCCCCCTTCCGGGGAAGGCCTTCGGATCC
>JABUQX010025477.1:20000-35000 GCA_015478945.1 Trachelipus rathkii
AAACCAATCGTTTTTATAGAAAAACGAAAGGGGACGGACTTAAACTACTTCCGACCAATGCGTTCTCAAGGAATGCAGTCAAAGTCAAATTCCACCAATCAATAGCTGAGGCGGAAACACTTAATATGATTGGCTCCTCTCAAGTGCTTTCCCACTTAAGATTCGCCCATAGATTTGGAATATTTGTGAGCTCACTGCGGGGCGCCTACAACGACTAACAATAAAAGAGTAATAATAATAAGAATAATAATAATAATAAAAAAAAGGAGAAGGAAAACTAAAATCGCAGATGAAAAGCGACTGTTTTACAGGCGAAAAGAACATAATAGATGAACGTTAGAGTCTGCATTAATAATACATTATTAACAACCCAACAGTCACTGTTACCCCCAATTCCCCCACCCATGACATTCATTGCTGTTACACTCATGAAATTTACACACACACACATACACATACATGCGCGCACACATGCACACACACACACTAACTCACAATTAAAAATTACCAAGTATTCCTTCAACATAATGTTTGTTTTACTATTGCTATTATTTCCCTGCTGACTGAAATTCATTTGAAGGTTTTTTTTTCTTTTTTTTTTTTTTTCTTTTTTTTATAGTCTTTGTTTAACAAAAAATATTCGTACCGAAAAAATATGTAAACAATACGCATACAAATTATTATTATTATTATTATTATTATTATTATTATTATTATTATTATTATTATTATTATTATTATTATTATTATTATTATTATTATTATTATTATTATTATTATTATTATTATTATTATTATTATTATTATGCAATTATGTGTAGCTGTCCTGATATATATATACTAATAAGTTATATATACTATATAATATATAGATATATATAATAATATATATTATATATATATATTAAGATATATAATATATATATATATATTATATAAGGTATAATATAATAATATATATATAATAATTATATATATATACTGATATATATATATATATTATATCATATATTATATATAGTATATGATGCATTATTATAGATAATATATAACACAATTGTATATGCTTATATAAAGAATATAAATATAGTACTGTTATATATAATTAATGTATATATATATTATAATATATATATATAATATGACTGAAAATATGACTAGTTGTATGTAACAAAAGGAGTTAATATAGCCATAATTAGCTATAAAATTCATTTTTTAAAGGTTATCTGAACTTATCTTAAAGCAAATAGTGTTGAAAAAATGGAGAGCAAGATGGCTTTGAAACAGAAGAGAGAGAGAGATAGAGAGAGAGAGAGAGAGAGAGAGAGAGAGAGAGAGAGAGAGAGAGAGAGAGAGAGAGAGAGAGAGAGAGAGAGAGAGAGAGAGAGAGAGAGAGAGAGAGAGAGAGAGAGAGCAGACAGACAGACAGACAACAGACAGACAGACAGACAGACAGACAGACAGACAGACAGACAGAGAGGACAAGACAGAGAAGAAGAAGAAGAAGAAGAAGAAGAAGAAGAAGAAGAAAAGAAGAAGAAGAAGAAGAAGAAGAAGAAGAAGAAGAAGAAGAAGAAGAAGAAGAAGAAGAAGAAATAGTATAATTAGGAAGATCTAAAACTGTCTCAGGTTAAGCTGAAATAGAGAGGAAGGTCTTGATATAAAAAGGGGACATGCGATGGTTAGAAAGTAAGGAAAAAGGGCGATAAAGAAGAGAGGGAAAGGAAAAGGAGAGAAGAAAGGCAGAGGGAAATTAAATAGAGAGAAGGAAGAAAAGGGAAAGGAAAAGGAGAGAAGAAATAACAGAGGGAAAGAGAATGAAGAAGGGATAATGAAAACGATAAAAAAAAATAACGTTGGTCAAAACTGTTCAAATCTTTCAAAGGGTTTAATTCACCGAAATGAAAGAAGAATATTTTCATCATAAAATCACGCCTCTCTCTCTCTCTCTCTCTCTCTCTCTCTCTCTCTCTCTCTCTCTCTCTCTCTCTCTCTCTCTCTCTCTCTCTCTCTCTCTCTCTCTCTCTCTCTCTCTTTCTCGCACATTGCCCCTATCTATCTATCTATCTATCTTCTCTCTCCTCCTCTCTTCTCTCCTCTCTCTCTCTTCTCTCTCGTAAAGCAACTGGCACATTAACCCTATCTATGTCTATCTACTATCTATCTATGTCTATCTATCTATCATCTATCCATCTATCTATTCTATCTATCTATCTATCTATCGAATCTAATCTTATCTACTATCTATCTTCTATCTGATTACTCTATCTATCCATAGCTATCTATCTACTTTCACTATCCTATCTATATATTCTCACAAAGAAGGAAGTTGTTCTTCTTATCTAATCTTATCTATCGTATTTCGTATCTATTTTTTTAGATTTGTAAGAATTTTGAACTTTTTTTTTTTACTTATTAAATATCTCAAAGATCTTTTATTACTTATGGTTTAAGCAACAGCGTAAACAAATGGAAGTTATTTGCTGGTTAATTTGACACAGCTTTAGAAGTGATCAAAAATGATACTATTGTTATGACCTGCATTGCATTTTATAGAGCAACTATTATCAAGGATGCTAAACAGAGACTTTCGAATTTGTTAGGAGAAGAAATTAAGTGGAGAAAAGGAAGAATGATAGATTGAGAGGTGATATGCCAGATATTTTTGAACTTTATTCATTCGCTAAACACTAGGGATAAGATTTGCTAAATTTGTTGGCAAAATCATATAGATTCTCGTCCCACCAGCAAGTGGTTTTTGAAATATTGTTGAAAGATTTAATCAGTTTATTGATGGAAGTTACAAAAACCTGAGAGGAGACAAAATTATTCACTTGGAGAAGTTAGTCATTGAGATAGTTAATTACTTAATGTCGTATTTCTCGCTACTAAAGAAAATTTATTTGAGATTATATAATGATTGATAAGGAACTGTTAAATGTCAATCTATATGACGTGGTAATAATTCAGAAAACTTGATACTTTTAAGATGATAATTTTAAATCATAATTTAATATTGCCTTCAGGCACCTCCTCCTTCCCAAATGGATTTAAGCATGATTCTGAAAGAAGTTAAACTACTACAGAAAACGCCCTAGTAATTTTGAAACTATACTAAAGAAAAGTTGGGGCAGAGAATTACCCTCAAATATTCTCTTTAATAATGAAAAAGTAACTCTGTGTCGCAATTAACCCGACTACAATAGAAAATCATAAAAAAGAGTAATTGGCTTTTCTAAGGATACCAAATGACCCTCAATTGAAGACGATATAATGACGAAGAGAACAATAATTGTTGTTTCTGCAAGAGACCGAATGATCGGTCAGTCTGGAAGACGTATTTATATGGAACTAATCACAATGATGATATGTTTGACTATTGTGAAGTCTCGATAAAGAGAAGTAAACAAAATAATTTCAGAAATGACATTCGACAAGGGAATGACAACTCAGATAGTGCCAAAAGATTTCAGAAATTTGACATTGACAGGATATGAATTAGACACTGCCAAGTATTGCACATAGAAGAATTTAGTTAAAGGAAAATTTGTACATCAAGATTGGTTAAATATTGAAAGAGTTGAATTGCAGTGAATCTCTATTTCTAAATCCTTTAAAATTACAACTGATTCAGCGGAATTTAAAGAAAAACGATTTAAATGAAGACTGCTGCTGTGCCTACGGGATAATTGGTAGAGAAATTTTTTACTAAAAAAAGAAATGGCAGCAAGGCAAATGATTTATTTAAAGCTGATATTTATGAAGACCATATTAAAGTAATTTCATATAATTGTACCTTGTGAATAGTCGTCTTTCAACAGGTTTGTGTAATTTGTTTATATGACAGAAGACTATCGAATCCAGTAATTTTTTTTGCCGGCTCGATCATTTTTATGGAATTGTCTTGTGCCTGATATTTCAGCTCTTGTGTTTCATTTTTACATTTTTTACATACGCTATATAACAGACTGCCGGATATACGAATAGTAAGAATTTAAACAGTCTATCTATTATTATCTATCTATCTATCTATCTAGTCTATCTTCTATCTATCTATCTATCTAACTACTCTATCTATCTATCTAAATCTATCTAACTATCTATTCTATCTATATATATTATATATATATTATTATACTATATTATATTAAATATAATATATATATATATATATTATAATATATATGATATATTATATATATATACTATATTATATATATATATATAATATATATCAGGCGCGGCTCGTGCCAAAATATTTTGGTAGTTTGCATTTTAACATTTACTCACACACACAACGTACACATCATAATATATATAATATATAGTATATCATAATATTGATATAATCTATATATATATATATATATATATTATTATATATATATCATATATATATAATATATATAATATGTTTAAGTGTGTGTGTGTGTGCGTGTGTGTGTGCTTGTGTGGTGTGTGCTGGTTGAGTGAGTGCGTGGGTGTTTCAAAAAAGAGAGCATTGGAGCGCAGAGCTCAAATAATATAGAAAATTAAAAAAAACATTTCTACAATTATTTTTTAAAAAGTTAGGTAACTACTTGTTTACACATTTTATTTTAAAAGAAAGCTCCCAAATTATACTCAATCGACCTTATTTATTAAAAATTATTTTAAATCATCGATCGATAAGCCAATTTCTTGCCCCATGCTGTTTCTAAGAAAGGTTTTAATTCCTTTTTAAAGTAGAACAAATAGCAACATCAACTTCTGACCGTTGCCATCGGGAATGGTTATTAAAATTTTAATAGTTTCACCACTTTCACTTAAAAGTGGGCTTCCAAGTGATTATTTTCAGTAATGGACATCAAATAAAGCGTGGCTCCAAGACATAGAACGAAAATTCCTCTAGGTATATGTATTAAAGATAGTTCTGTTTTAAGTTTGTTTATGTCAATGAAAGTGTACACTTAACAGGTTTCATTTACATTTTTCTCAGGAAAGATGGGATCATACTGAGGAAACATTTCCCGGCAGAAATAACGTGGCAACAATTAAATGTCGTGAGAACGTAAATCTATCTTTTATCTGACAAATAATTATGTTACATATCTCTTTAGCCTCTCGATTTAATTCGGGACACACAAAAAATTCTTCTCTTTTTCCAAAGTTTGTATTGTGCTCCTGGGCCTCTTCCCTTATTAAAAGAAATTTTCCACTCAAATTATCATGAACATATTGATCCCGAGGGGAATGCAGTAGCGCTTTTGTTGCAGTCTCGGCATAAAAAAAAAGTCTAGAGTTTATGAAAAAAAGAATTGCCCAAATTTGAAATGTATTACTGCTCAATAATTGTAAATGTTGACCTGACGCAAGGTTAATTGTATTTATGTCTTGAAATTTTGGCATGTTTAAAATAATATTAAAACATTCTCTTTGTTATTTCGTCAATATTCTTCCAAAAACTGTATTACAGGATCTTGAATTGAAATTACCCAACTGCTTGAGATTGAGCGAGGTAGCCCAAAGATTTTGAAGATTTTATCTGCTTCCCACATCATTTTTCGAAAGCTTTAACGTAAACAAAATAATACATATTACAATTATAACCAACACTAAAAACACCTTTAAATCTTTTCTCCCTTACCTACACAAATACATAACTCTGTTAAAAAAAATCTTACCTAAACACCACTCAATATCACACTCCATACCCTCATCCTTAAGTACAAATTTCTTCAAACCCACAGCACATCATCAAAATCCCTCTACTTCACAATGCATTTACAAGATCCCTTGCCTTAACTGTAATAGCTCTTATATTGGAGAAACTCATGACTTCCATCGCAGACAATATTAACACATATATGATCTTACAGACAACCCACTCTGCCCTCACCATACATGGAGCCTCCCAAAACCAAACAATAGAAGAGCATTCAAATCAAAACATTTAATAACATAGAACAATCCTAGCTAAAGTTAGAAATAATATCAAGGACTTTAAAGTGTTAAATGCTATATATATGGAAGGGCTAGAACCTCGATTTTCTGATCACGAAATAAGGCTGTGATTTTAGTATATAAGTAATTAGTTATAAACTAAAGGCTAACCCGCCTTTAGTACACTTTTCTACCATCAAAAACCGCTTATTGATATAGCTATATCCAAATAGCTTTTACATTATAAAAGAAGCTATTCTAAGGCAACTTCTCTACGCAAGATTCACGACGAACTTCTGCTATGTAAAGAAAGCCGGACTAGAAAGAGTAGCTTTTTATATGGCGACCTTGCCAGGATTGTTCTATGTTATTAAATGTTTTGATTCACACAATAAGAATTTTGTTTCTTATTGCTTCCATAGTCATAATCATACTTTGTTTTCAGATTTCAGATCTCAAAAGTATGACAAAATTAATTTTTTTTTTGAAATAAATGTCCTTTGAAATCATGTAGTATCTGTTTTATTTGATCTTATTCCTCTAGCCGAAAATGAAAATGGGTCTTCAAAATTAATTTTTTCTTCTTCCTTTCTCAAGGAACCTTTGAAACCATTATTCATTTTTTTTGTTTCATCTCATCTTTCTCTTTGCAGATATTAAAAGATGACCTCGCACCTGATTCATATTATGTCTATTGTAAAAGGAAAATAGTGAAAGTTGTTTGATAGTATAGTATGTTATACGTATCTTTTACTGCTTAGTTAAGTGTACGGAGTTTGGTTTAATAGTTTGTGGGTTTATTCGTACGTTAGAGTGTGTTTAGGTTTGATCCGTTGTACATCATATTCTTAGTTTCAGGTTATGTTTAATGTTTAGCTTTATTATAATGTTTAGGAAATATTTGTTACGTTTAGCAGACCGTTTTTTTACGCTGCTGGATGCAATTGAATTAGAATGGTATAACATCAGGTTTGAACTCTGTAAGATAGTTTGTTGTGTAAATTTTCTTCAAGTTTATAAAGCTGTGTCAGATGATAGGTAAAAGTGACGGTCTATAGATTGTTAGAGTAGCTCTATGTAGTGGTGGGTGGGAGGAAGGATATAGTAATATCCGCCATTTGGTACTAGCCCATAGTAGATCAGTTCTTTGAGGGTGATTATTTAATAAGGTGTAATGGAGACTCGACACATTTTTATGAATTTTTAATTGTTTTATATTTTTGTTTTTCGTTTGTTCTCAATGTATTAAATGTGTATTTTAGTACACGTTTTACGTACGTTAAGTAGCATTATTCTATTTTAAGTTATACTCGGGATTTAAAAGCTTACTGTATTATGTATTATATGAATGGTAAAGAGAAACAATGTTACGTTCTAACATGATAACTTTTGTGCCTAGTTTTGGATTAGATATCTAAAAGACTATCTTTGTAACTTATTAGTTAATTGTATTATTAGTTATTGTTGATTGTCATGAATCAGAAGATATATAATATATAATACCCTTTTGAATAAACTAGCCCTAATTGAATATTCAATTCAGTACTGATATTACGTATTCTTGTTATTAACCATTTGGTACAAAATTGAGGTTTGAAAGAAAAGAAATATAGTACTCATATACATTATAAATAGGCGATATGTCTTATTACACTATTTATTTCTTATCTAGTAGGCATTAAGTTTATTACTAGCAGTGTATGACTAACGATGCATTCTCACCACCTCTCCTAACGCATTGTTGATCTGATATTTTATCCACGAGGTAAGTTTCGTTACTTATTCCCAACGATGTGTATATTTAATCATTTTAAATACGCTCTAAACCGCAATGGCGACTTGGAGCAATAAATAAATATGCTCTTGTGTATTAAAAGTTGCAGGTGAGGTTTCCATATCAATAAGTATTTTGCAAGTCAAACATTTAAATAGCAATAAATTAATGTAATATAAATAGATATTAATAAAATTACATTATTTCATGTATTATATAGAGTTAATGTGATATAATAATTAATAATTAACTCTGAGACAAGGAGGCGGAGTCTAAAATAAGAAAGAGTAAGACCTAAAAACAACTCGTTTAACCTTTATTCGTTGTCTCACGGCGTAATTACTGAGGTATTTTATTCCAAACCCATTATAATGCATGGTTAGGTCTGGTAAATGAGAATTCACTTCCATTACTGTTATGAATAAACTGTTGACTGTGATCAAGATATAAGAATCAACGTTAATATCGTTCACGAAGTCATACTTGCTCTCGCAGACAAGAATGCCTTATGAAAAATATAGGGTTCAGATTTTGTAAGTCATTGACATAAAATAGATTTAGTATTTGTTACTCTTAATAACCGCAGTGTAATCAGTTCGGCTGGGACTTTGTATAATGATTAACAAGTCATTATTGGGCGTAAAGTTCGGTGTTAGGTTTGTCGTTGTACATTATTTTCCTAGTCTCATATGATGCTACTGTAGTAAGATTTGATATATTACATATAGTATGATAAAAACCATGGTTATGTTTAGTCAATATTATATTCCGCGGGTTATTATATTTAAAGAACTCAGTGGAACTTATGGTTATTAATTTGTTAACAGTTTAATTCAGTTAGAGTGGTAAGTTTGTGTTAGGTTTGTCTTTTGGTACATTAATTTTCTTAGTTCATGTTACTTTTTTATTTTTCATTTTGTCATAGGGTTTTTTAGTGTTGTGATGTGGAGCTAGTCTGTGGTGAACGTTAGAGTATTAGAGTGCGGTTGAATGCGAGGTGTTTATCAATGTAACTCATATATCTCGTAGTATGAAAATCTTTTATGATTAATGTTACTGTGTCAGTGTACGATTGTGTACGATTAACGTTAATATGTTTAGAGACATCGCCCGAATGAAAAAGGTAAGATTGTTATGGTTTTATCTCAATTTTTAATAAAGTGCTTACTATCCCATGTCGTTACTTTATAGGTTGTGTCGACACGCACTGGGACATGTTTGTTGGCGCCAGCTATATATGCCTTGTACTCTGAATAATTTCACTTAGTGGTGGGTGTTAATTGTTTTGGCTCGTCTTATGAGATTTGTCTGATGTAGAGTTGGCTAATTTATTATTTTTATGCTTGAAGAGTGTTCGTTCAGGAGTTGTCTGTATCGCTCTCAGTTTTTAGTGGAACTGGGGGGTATCAGCCTGTACATTTAAGAGCACGAGGTATAATTGTTCGCTCTGAACTCCAGGTATCAAGATTATAAATCTGGACATAGCGTGTTATTTGAATTAACACTTATTTGCTCATATATTAGTGTTGTTATAAGTGTATAGATTAATACGTAATATTATATTAGAGTTATGTACCTTAGATAAAGTTAGAAATTATGATTACCGCTTTGTGTCAAGCAAATGTTATTAGTTATACTATACTGTTATGTTAAGTTAGTGGAAAACTTTGTTTAATGTTGATTGCTTAATTCAGTGTAATGATATTTAGTGTTAGTGGTAGGCCTTTTACATTAATTATTCTTATAGATTTATCATTATTATTACTATCGTTATTGTTACATTTATTGATGTGGAAACTTTGTTATCAGTATTATAGCAATTACTTTCATGCTTATATATATACTCTGTATGACATAACTTGGTGATATGTATTTATTGATTAATAGTGAATGGATTATATTAGTATTTTTATGATATGCTATCTTGTTATAGTTTATTTTACTGTTGATTAAAGTTATTTAGACCTTATTGTTATAATTAGTTACCAATTGTATTATTATCGTTAGTTAATGAGTGTGATTAGGATTGATACTAGTATTTGTTACTTTTATTAATTTTTTACTTATAGATTTGTATTTATTTTGTTTATAGTTTTTTATTTATTGTTATGGTTAATCTTTATTTATTATTTGGTTTTAATGATTGTGTATGTTATCATCGAACGCCTTCGATCCCAGTCGGATAATCGGACAGGTTCTGATACATTTTTTGCTAAAGGCGGTGTGAACTAGGACTCACTCTAGACGGGGGATTTGATACGATTATCACCATTGGGTGGGTGTATTTCTTCGGCTGAATACATAATGTTAAGAATTTAATATGTTTGGGTTTAAGCACGATATGACTCATGCAATCGTTAGATATAATTTAAATAGACGGTTAAGTCTAACTTTTCAGATAATATATACTGAGATAAAAACAAACAAGTATTTATGTCACTCGTTACATGCAAAGTTGCTGATAATGGTTATAGTCTTTGTTCATCATTAATTTTTCTTAGTATTTCATGTAATCGTTTAGTTATATATAGTCTATTATTTATTAGATATGTGTGAGATAACTATTATTGTTAACGTATATATTCAGGCATAATATTGTTTGATAATCTTCGTATAAATAGTATAACTTATTAGTTTATTATGTTATGTTTTATGATCCAAAGTATATATGATTAATCTTACTGAAAAATATCGTGAACTTTAGATAATCAATACGAATAATATAGAATATCTAAATAGATCATACATGAATGTCAGGAGGGAGGTTGAGATCGTAGTAGTTTTGAATATTTACGTGTATTTTTATTGGGACTTGTCTTATTAGCGCGTATGTGAGAAACACGAGTGTTACACTAGCCTTCAGGAAACTCAAAAATTTGACTCGATTTTTTAATTTGGCAAAGTTTACCGAGATCATACGAGACCTGCGAACTAACCTAGGAGATATCATGGCTTCTAGTGTACGAAATTCTGTCCTAGAGGCATAATATGATAGTGGTTTGATATTTCTAATGCAAATTGATATGTCATTTACTATCAGATCATTGATTAATGGCCATTAAATAAAATAAATTGGGGATAAGATATGAAATATAGTTTACAATCTAGTATGCTTAACAACACTCTGTATGGACTCGCGTGTGATGCTAAAGGTGGCCTATGTACATAGACCTCCAGAACTCCGCGTTATAGGCGATAATCCGAGCGGTATGAAATTGGAAATGGCGCTGCTCTTTCTGACTGAATTTAAAAGTGCATCATTATTTTTTAAAAAATTGTTCCGCCTTTAGGTTTTGTAAAATGAAATAAAGAAATAGGTATAAACAAATCGACGTTTGAACTAAGTATTATTACTTTAATTTATATAAATACAATAAATAATTGCCTAAAATAAATTTGCTTTATATTTATATATTATTTATTATTTATTTATTTTACAGTAACGAAGTTATTAATTTAATCTATATTTTTATCCTAACTAGTTAATTCGTATAATGTAGGTATATTTCTAGTTACATCTCACAAGTACGAATTGTAAATTTTCGAAATCTTTAACGCTGAATAGTCTTAGAAATATCAGACAGAATAATAACTATTGTTATTTATTTATATTTTGTTTTAAATGGTAAAATAAATAAAAAATTGTTAGTAAACTTTTAAAAGAATTAATTATTGAAAGATCCGAACTATTGCTTTTTATTATACTACGGCACCTGAAAGTGGTCCCTTAATCTCCAGGCACCGTGGCCAGGACTGAGAATGACCAACTTCACACAAGATCAATCCATATCGCAAGTAATTTACTAAATAAATTTACAAATAGATCTAACTACAGTTTGGATGAATCTGCTTTCAGGCTCAATCTTTATTCAAGATATAGAGTCACTATCGAAAGTTTGATATATTAAGGGAGGGGCGTGGGGGTCCACACTTCGGGGGAACCCAACCGGGACGTAACATCGTCTAACGACGAGGTTTTACCTCCCGATAAACTGACAACACCTCCTCCAGATCCCCTCGAATAAATGGTTGTATTAGCCTGCTTACGATTTGGCCTGCTTTTGAGACATAACAACTCGCTTTAATAACCCCCATGTAGGAATTAATTGACTTACGCTCTGAATCTCGGGCCAACTGTTGATCGTAAAGACACGCAATAAAAACTCTCTGTTCGCGCAGTTATACAAAATTCTTATAAACATTATAGGAATAAAATGTAATTAAATTTTTATTATATTTATTATATTAATATATGTGAATATATTTATATTTAATATAATTTATATAATCATATATTTTATTAACATATTATATAGATATATTAAATCACAGAATTTAAATTTAATATAATTTATATGTAATATTTGATATAATATTTATTCTTATTTAAATTAATCATATCATTATATTGACCGCAAACACAGATCGACACGACTATAGGGACAGTCTCGCGAATCTATGAACCGATTAAGCCGGAGTCGGAGTCGGAGTCGATGCGGGCGCGTTGTGGAAGTCAGGCGAGGGAGGAGCTATCAACGATTAACTTGTAGGCGAAATGTAGTCCTGATCACTTCGTGATAACATTTCTTCGACGTAATATATATAATCAACAGATTGCCGTGGGTGGACGGGTGTAAATTGCTGTCTCTGCGGGGGCCGGGCGGCCTTGCGGGTCTCCCGGTGGCACGCGGGAGGTCGAACACCCTGGTTCGATGATTACGCCGTTGGCTTAAATCAATCTCGGTTTGGAGCCAGGGCCGGGTATGGGCACAACGCGGGGTGGGTAGTCGTTAAGCAGACTCTTCCGCGTAAATTCAGAGGGGTCGAAAACCAACATAGTGAGGAAAGTCTCTTAAAACGCATTCTTGAAATATGGTACAACTCGGTATATAACGAGAAGACTTATCACTTAAATTATTCAGAATTATTCATTTAAATTTACACTAATGTTTTAATTTCATAGAACACTAAAGGTAAATTCACCTCACTTATTACACAATTATATTTTTGAGATAAGAAAGATTAGAGTATGGATTTGTCCGTTGGACAGAAGAAACTACTATTATTTATTTAATTTTTTGAATTTTCTATTAAGATATACATCATATATATATATATATATATATATACTATATATATATATATGTATACGCTTCCAACCTTTATTTATCATCTACTCGTTAAACATATCCCTTATGATATTAGTAGTTTTTAAATGATTTAGTTACCTATATAGTATATATACTTATATATATATATATATATATATATTATATATACTATATTATATTTACTATTATATATATATATTTATTATAATATATATATATATATATATTAATATATATATATATATAATATATTATAGTATATATATTATACTACTTTTATTCATCATTAAACCTCACTATAACCACTTATAATATTTGGTATAGTCGCAATCGTAAGTTTTGATAATAAAATAGTTTCATAAAAATAAATATTCCTATAGTATACAACTAGGATTAAACAATAAAAATAATAATAGACTTGTTACTATTTGTTCATGAAGTTACTAGTCGAAAAATAGTAATTTTCATTTTCCTAGAGGATTGGTTAACTAAATCATAATTTGAGTAAAAGAAATAAATCCTGACAAAATATATATTTTATTATTTCATAAATTTGTAAATTTTTCTTAAGAATTTATAATAATTTTTAGTGTATATTTTCCACTAAAAAAATGGAAATTCATTAAATTTAAATACCTAACTGATTAATGAAAATGTTCAGTTCATGACATGTGAAAACACTATTACCAATAACTCCCTCGATCGAATGCCTCTCGGGGTTAAGTATACAATCCTGCTCCTCTATGTTTGATATCTTTAATGTGTGAGTTATAAGATGGTGAGCCCTTATTAGCCACAACAAGATTATCGTAAGTATTCTCCTTTACTCAGTATTGGCCAGAGCCTCCTGTTTTGCTATTTCCAATAGAGTTTAAAGTCCGTTATGCGGTTCTCAAATTTAGGTAACCATACCCGAGTGGGATATAGTCGTTGAATACGTCGGTGCGCATCGTGCATTAGAGCAAACGCCGAGTTTTCATGGCTCTCCGTTTAGGCATCCCCCTAAGTGGAATGTAAGTTTACATCCTAATAGGGTATCAACAAACCGTAATCGCACCCTGACGAAGGTATTTGAAAGAACTCACGGGTTAAGGCTTATCTAGGAAATTTAGGTTTGACTCTGAACCCTTCTACACGCCATTTAATCTTTCATGATGATTTAATTATTTAATATATTATATCTATATATTAATTATTTAAAGTTATTATTATATTATATATATATTAATTATTATTATTTTTCAAGTTTTTATTATTAATTATTATATTATTATATTTAATTATTTTAATTCATTATTATAGAAAATATTTCTTCCATAGTTATTATTTAAATAGTTATGATCAATATAATTATATTATTATATTATTATTATTATTATTTTTATATAATTTAATTATTATTATTATTTATTATAATCTAATTATTATTAAATTATATTTTATTATTATATTATATATTATTTATTTATTTCATATTATCTATTTATTACTAATAATTATTATTAATTATTAATTATAAAACTAAGATCTTATTATTATATATTAATAATATTAAATAATTTTTAATTTTATTGCCCATTATGAAATTTAATTTTAATTTATTATATTCTTAATTACTATATTATTATTCATCTATATATATATTTCATTTTATCTAAATTAATAATTATAGATTGACTTGATTTCATCTCTTTCATTTAACATTCGCCGCGCAGCTTGAGCATAAAATCGCACACTTAATACGTATGGTTGGATTGATCTATATGAGGTCGTAAATTCCACGATTCCCTAGTGGGCAATCCAATCTTCTATCTAACCGCCACCGCCGCAGCCTATATATCAACTCGTAATAGGTTAAACCATGTCCCGTGGCGCCCTCCAGGTAGCGCGACGTATGACAGCACATACCCTAATATATACTCATTGAAATCACAGAGATGAGCAGGCTGAAATTTCTACTTATGGCAGATGGATACTTTCTTCCCTGGTTGATTGAGCTTCTCGCTAGTAGTAGATCAAACTGATTGAGAGGTCGGAATCGGATTTCGGATCCGGAGCTAAATGCACTCTGTCGATGCTCGGTCTCCAGCTTGCACTCGAGATTGACAGTGAGTTAGCGTTAAATCTACTATTGATCAGAATAATTAACTCATCAGGAGATGATCTGGTGTCTTTATATATAGTTATGTGAAC
>JABUQX010025477.1:40000-67500 GCA_015478945.1 Trachelipus rathkii
TCTCTGATTCGTTTTAATGTAATTTTTCAATTCGAAGCGTTCCGAGTCGATTTTGCCAACACGGGCTGTGCACTCGGGCTTCTGGAAGACGCAGCTATAGTATATTCCTTTTTACTTAATAAATTTATCCGCTTATCAAAATTTTGGCTTGCAGAACTAAGGACTCACAGTAGGGATATGACAAGATGACAGGATACTTCTAGAGAGACTCCACTTTGTTAAATCAGACAAGTTTTAGTTAGAAAATAGAGCTGCGTTTTCCAGCAGCTCGTGTGCAAGCCCGTGTGAGCCCGTGTGCAAAATCGACTCGGGAAACGCTTCGAATTGAAAACAATTACATTAACCAATCAGAGAACAGAAAATTTTAGTACTGGTAACGCCTGAAGCACGCCGTCGGATCAGCTGGCTAATTGTAGCAAAATCCTTATACTTATATGTATCTATTAATGAATGATACGAAATCTTAGTATCCTTAATAAAGTTAACAACATATCAAAAAATTTTTGGGCAAGCCATTTCCGACACATGTTTTTGTAAAAAGATTGTTTGTAAACAACGTAAACAAAGTATTCTTCTGCGCAGCCCCGCCCGTTTATTAATTCTCGAAATGGAGGATTTAACAACGGGCGTCTGACTGTGACGTTTACGTGACGTAGAAGTGCGCAAACGGGCTCTGGAAACGATGCCTGTTAGACTGTGGGCCGCCCGGGCTGCAGTCGGGCTCTTGGAAACGCAGCTCTTGTATAATCAAGATGTAATAATGGGGTAATGGATAAGCGTGAAAATAATAACTTTAATCATAAATAATAACAAAATTTGTGATATTAAATATTATTAATTAATATTTTACAAGCTTTGAAGCAGGATAAGAGTTGATAATATGCATCAGAAATTTTACTAACCACAGACGTCTAGATATCTAGGCTAGTTTTAGTGTCATAAGCATATGTATACTCTTAAGTTCCAGAGATCACATGGATAATTGACTAAATATAATTTGACGTAAGAAATAAATTTGAGTTACCAATATAAAATTCACAAGTTAATAGAAAAGTTGGTGATTCTAGCCACAATCTGTTCTAGCTTTATTACAAATATAAGGCTCGCCGAAATTGTTTAACAGAAGGTCTAATGGACAATTTCCGCTGTTGGATCTAGTGGGTGTTGCTTGTGCATTTTCGCTGTGCCTAGTGAGAGTTTGCTAAGTAGCATTATTTTGTACATTTTCATTAATCGGGGTGGGACTTTTCATTTATTTTTGTTTTTTTATTTATATATTGTTTTTATTTATTTCTGTTTTTTTTTTTTTTTTTTTTTTTTTTACTATAGTAAGGCTAGGCGAATAGCCTAGACCTTCCGGTTTTTTGTTTTTCCCAAGTGATGGAGGACGCCCTCTTCTCGGATGAGGAGTTAATGGAGGAGTCTTCCCGGGGTGTGGATGGCCGGAAAAGGAGTGGTAGTGTTGCGGGTGTAACGGTGGGGGATTTGGCTCCACCTGCACCCAAAGAGGTGAAGAGGGGGGATAGGGATGGGGTAGATGTGGGTACAACAGATCAGTCTACTACCTTGGGTTCCTCTGAGGTGATAATCATTGTGCAGAGTAGGGATGGGACTTGTATCTTTACTAAACCCTCTAGAGCTACTGCTCTCTTAAATGACTCCCCCTTTGGGAAATTACTAATAGAGGGCACCTGTCGTATTCTTGGGAGGGGTGCTGGGATTCGTTTCTCCATTGATAGACTTCGGGTTCCCCTTGCAGACATAGATACTTTGGGGACTTTCCCTGTTAAATGCTGGGTCCCTCGTGCTTCTACTGATCATTCTTTACATATTTCCTATGGGAAAATTGGGCCAATAGAGGAAGATGATACTTTTCTGCAAGATCTCTCCAATATCTGTTCTTATGACCTTGAGGGCAGCACTTTGTTGGAGGCAATGAGATTGGGCTCTTCTGGGGGCTCTCCAGGGGGTCCTAACTTCCCTTCCAAGACGCTGCGCCTGAAGTACAAAGGCCCTCTTCCATCTAAAGATTATAGGCCATGTAATATACCCAGTGTCTCAATACGTGTTTCCAGTACGGCGTTGCTTCAACTGCTGGCAATACGGCCATGGTTCGGTTTCCTGTAAGTCTTCCCCACGCTGTTCGAGATGCTCCTTGGGCCATGTCAATGACAATTGTGCCAATGATCCTTTTTGTTATTTTTGTAAGGGGCCCCACCGCCCTAATTCTAAATCCTGTGAGGTTTATATAAATGCAGCGCGGATTACTCGAGACACTCCTGTGGCTGCGGGTGGGATTCATTCTCCTCTTATAGCAGCTTTACGTGAACTGAATCCTCTTACTCGTGTTCGCTCTTCCCTCAACATTCTCCAGAATGCTGGTGTCTCTCATGTACCTCCTCCTCAGGTAGAGTCTGTTCCCCCTTCCAGGTCGTATGCTGATGTGGTTTCTCGCCCCAGTACCTCCTTCGATGGGTCGCTTGGTCGTGTGTCCCCCTCTATGCCCTCCAAGGTGGCTGCCCCCCCGGCAGTGCTATCTTCTTCAAGGGGGGCCCCCTGCCCTCCGGTTAATCATCATGGACCATTGTGTAACTCTGCCCCCGCTACCCATCAGTTTCCCTCCGGCCCTGAGTTTCAGGGGATATCCCATGTTGGTCCTGTGAGGGCTCCCTTAGTGAATAATGTTCCGCAGCATCACCTCTCCTCTCCGCGTCCTACAGATGGTTGGTCTTCCTTCTTGATTTCATTGGGACCCCTTGTTTCCAAATTTCTCACGTCTTATCAGGTGAGTGGTTCTCTTTTATCAGCCCTTTCTTGTATATTCTCGGATCTCATGTCTTTGGTTTCTTCTATCATTTTCCACAATGGCCTACCCTAATCTTGTCTTGTGGAATTGTAGATCCTTATTCCCAAAATTGGGAGTTTTTAAAAATTATGTAGCTACAACTTCCCCGATGATTTTGGGTCTGTGTGAAACCTGGATGCAGCCTAAATACACCCCTACAATGGGTGGATATACCTTCCTCAGGAAGGATCGGGTTAATCAGTTGAGGGGGGGTGGTTTAGCTTTCCTCCTTCATTCCTCTTTATCTTACCAGGAGATACCATTAAATGTTGCTCCAGACGCAGTCCTCGAGGTCCTGGCAGTGAGAGTTGCCTTTGCATCGGGCTGGGCGTCACTGTTGTTATGTTACAATCCTGGTAGAAATTTGGCTTTCCCAGAACTTCAGCATTATATTCGTCAGTTGCCCCTGCCTGCTTTGATAATGGGTGATTTTAATGCCCATCATAATCTTTGGGAACCTGGTCTTCCTCGTGGGGGATGTAATAAATCTGGTGATTCTCTTTTCACCTTCTTGTCCTCTTCTAGTGATTTTTCCTTATTAACCCCTCCTGGTCTGGTAACTAGGGTGGATTCCTATAGTGGTAGGAACTCTACTCTTGATTTGGTGATTGGGAGTGGATTCTTCTTGCAGGCTGACATTTTGACAGGAACTTATTTGGGTAGTGACCACTATCCAATCCATGTTCACCTTCCTCAGCGGGTGCAACCCCTTCAACATTTTCGACCCCTCACTTGGAGGTTTCCTACCTCTCAGGATGTGTGGAAGCAATATAGTGGTCAGACCTCTCTCCCGGGTGATGCAGTTGGTACCTTGGAGGATTGGACGGGTGCAGTTACCCTTAGTATTGTTACCTCTGCTGCTGCTGTGTTTCCTCTTACTAAGGGGAAATTTGGTAGAAGACCTCGGGCTTTATGGTGGAATCTAGAGTGTGAGGAAGTTTTGAAGAAACGGAATAGGGCCTACAATATTTGGCGTCGGTTTCCTTCAAACGGAAATGGCCTGGCTTACAGGAGGTTAGCCGCCCGATGCAGGAGGTTTCATTTGAAGTGTAAAAGGGATACCTGGAACATGCGGAGAGCCAAGCTATCTTTTACCAATCCGGACTCGAGAACTTGGTCCCTGTTAAAGAGTATGACATCGGCCTTTGTCCCACAATCGTTCCCCCTCACTCGGAATGGGGGTCTCCTGCTCCATAACCTGGAGAAGGCTGAGTTGTTTGCTGATCATTATGAGCAGGTCTTCCGACCTGGGGCCCCCTTACCCAGCAGTGCTGCCCTTGCTGCCTATATACAGAACTCCAAACTAGACCCTCCTACTTTCCTGGGATGCAAGTTTACGGCTTCTGAATTAAATCATACTTTGTCCTCCCTCCCTGATAGTAAGGCCACTGGGGCAGATCTAGTTGATAATAGGTTCCTGAAATATCTTTCCTCTGGTTCTAGGGATGCTCTTTTGAACCTCTACAATGCTAGCTGGACCCAGGGAATAGTTCCCATGCAGTGGAAGTTGTCGGTCATCCTTCCTTTCTTGAAACCAAATCGGGACTCCTCTACCCCAATGGGCTACCGTGCTATTCAACTGCTTTCCTGTACTGGTAAGGTCTTGGAGAGAATGGTACAGGCTCGGTTGCGTTGGTGGCTTGAGTCTTTTTCCCTGCTCTCTCCCATTCAATATGGTTTTCGGCCTGGTGTGGATACCACGGATTGTCTTCTGGCACTAGAGCACATTATCTATACAGGTTTTCATAATAAACAGTATACCTTGGTTTTATTTTTTGATTTGGAAGCAGCATTTGATTCTGTCTCACATATGGGTCTCTTATATAAGTTAGCAAGCTTGGGTCTCAAGGGACATCCATTGAAATGGTTCCATAGCTTTCTGACTGATCGCTCTCTCTCTGTTAGAGTCGGTGATGTGACTTCTTCGGTACGGCCTGCCCTCAGGGGGGTCCCCCAGGGGTCTGCTTTGAGTCCCTTGTTGTTTGCTCTATATATCTCTGATTTACCAACTCCTGCCTCCACTAGAGTTATGGCTTATGCAGATGATTTGGTTTTAAGTGCCACTTCTCCAACCTTGTTGGGTGCCCAGAGAGCTTTGGAGGCTGGAGCGCAGCAGATTTTGGACTGGGCAGATCGATGGCACCTGCATTTCAATATTGCCAAATGTGCCTTGATGTGTTTTACGAGACGGAGGGTTCCTTTCTTACCATCCCTTCGCCTGAACAGGAGTCAGGTTCCTTTTGTCACTAGGCATAAATTTTTGGGACTCACCTTTGATGGCCCCTCCCTCATTTGGAAGCCCCACATTCGGAGCCTCCAGTTACAGTGTTTGAATAGGCTCAATATGATGAGACGTTTGGCGGGTACTACATGGGGTGCCTCACAGAGCATGCTGCTCCACTTTTATATCATCTATATCAGAGCCAAGATAGATTATGGGAGTGTGGTGTACTCTTCTGCTTCCCCAACGACTCTGAAGTGCCTGGGGACCATACAAAATACTGCCATCCGGATTGCCCTGGGGGCTTTTCCTTCTTCTCCCATTAAGGCTTTGGAGGCGGAGGCTTGTCTTCCTCCTCTCAGTCTGCATTGGGAGGACCTGTTGGCTAGGAGATACGTCAGGTTGATGTCTGCATCAGTGTCCCATCCTTTCAAGGTTTTCTTTCGAGCTTGTGCATTGGGTTCCTTTGGCATGGGGAGTAGGAATATCCCCTTTCTCTCTCGAGCTAGGCGTACGGTGCGGTCTTATGGTTTGCAAGAGGTGCCTCTGGAGCCTGTTTCTTCCGCTTCTCTGTTACCACCTTATAGCGACCTGGGTTCTCTTTTCACTTTTACCTTCCCGCCGCCTTGGAGAAAGGATGGTCCTCCCGATTTGGGGCGATCCCTCTTTCAGGAAATCCTGCATACCTATAGTTCACATTTTCAGGTGTATACTGATGGTTCAAAAGTTCATATAGGATCCACTAGTTCTGCTGCCGCTGCTGTGTTTTTCTCAGACCTTTCCCTTACCCAAAATTGGAGGCTCTCCCCACTGCATTCGGTGACCTTCCTGGAACTATATGCCATTCTCAGGGCTTTACAGTTTGTGGTGGCCCATCTCTCTCCTCAATCAATTATACTCTTTTCTGACTCTAGTGCGGCCCTTCATATCATTGCTAACCTTCAGCCTACCAAATACAGGAGAATTCAGTTTCAAATTCATAGTATCATCAGTGGCATGTCTCCTAGCCAGGGTTGGGCACTACATTTCCACTGGGTTCCTTCCCACATTGGTATTGCAGGTAATGAAACTGCTGATGTATCTGCTAAATTGGCCCACCAACATCAATTCATTGAATCCTTTCCCTTGGAGTTGGCTGAATGGTATTCCTGCATTGGTAAGGAGATGAAGGCTCTTTGGAGAGAGGAGCTCGGTACTTTTCTTGGCACCCATCCCCTGGGACAACTGTATGGAGAGGGTGTTCAGTTTTCATTCCCCTGTGCTCGTCGCCTGGAGACTGCCATAACGAGACTGCGAATTGGGCATCTTGGCCTTAATGGGCACCTCTTTCGTTTGGGTCTTTCCGACACGCCCCTCTGTCCATCTTGCAACAGTGCTCTTGAGGGTGTGGAGCACTTTCTCCTTCAGTGTGGCTCTTACTTGATAGCAAGGGAGGAGCTTCGGCTCTCCCTGCTGGGAGTGGGGGTTCCTCTTCTGACTGTTCCAGTTTTGCTAGGGAAGGTGAATGTGCCTCCCGTATATAGAGTTAAGGTACATCTGGCACTAATCCGCTATCTCAAGTGTACAGGTCAGTTGGGCAGGCTGTGATCTTTTTTGGGGTTTAGGTGGAATTAGGATCCAGTGGGGGTCTTGCAGACCAGGATATCAGTGTTTGGCTGGTGGGGAGGGTTTCCTGGGTAATTTCAATCATACTAGGTTCACAGCAACTCGCAACACCGTGAGATCCAGGCGGTAAGTATTCTTTAGGGATATTTGCTATAGCTTCCTGAAGTGGCCCAGGGCTGAGGGGGACCTGTGAGGTCCCCAAGAAGTCCTCAATTCATCAAGTAATCAAGTAAAGTATTTACTACAATGGGATTCGACGCTTGGATCTTGTTGGTGTTGCTTGTGCCAATCGCTGTTTGCCTAGTGAGAGTTTGCTTAGTAGCATCAATTTGTGAAATTTCTTTTCCATTTATCGGGGTGGGCCTTTTCATTTATTTTGTTTATTTATTAATATACTGTTTTTATTTATACCTGTTTTTGTTCTTTTTGGTATTTGTTTTTTTTTTACTATCGTAAGGCTGGGCGAATGGCCTAGACCTTCCGGTGATGGAGGAGGCCCTCTTCTCGGATGAGGAGTTGATGGAGGAGTCATCCAGGGGTGAGGATGGCAGGAAGAGGAGTGGTAGTGTTGCGGGTGTAACGGTGGGGGATTTGTCTCAACCAGCACCCAAAGAGGTGAAGAGGGGGGATAGGGATGGGGTAGCTGTGGGTACCACTGACCAGTCTAAAACCTTGGGTTCCACTGAGGCGATAATCATTGTGCAGAGTAGGGATGGAACTTGTCTTTTTACTAAACCCTCTAGAGCAACTGCTCTCTTAAATGACTCCCCTTTTGGGAAATTACTAATTGAGGGCACATGCCGTATTCTTGGGAGGGGTGCTGGGATTCGTTTCTCCATTCCTTCCCTGGATAGACTTCGGGTTCCCCTTGCAGAAATAGTTACTTTGGGGACTTTCCCTGTTAAATGCTGGGTCCCTCGTGCTTCTACTGATCATTCTTTACATATTTCCTATGGGAAACTAGGGCCAATAGAGGAAGATGATGCTTTTTTGAGTGATCTCTCTAATATCTGTTCTTATGACCTTGAGGGCAGCACTTTGTTGAGGTTATGAGACTGGGCTCTTCAGGGGGCTCTTCAGGGGGTCCTAACTTCCCTTCCAAGACGCTGCGCCTGAAGTATAAAGGCCCTCTTCCATCCAAAGTGATAATAGGCCATGTCATATACCCAGTGTCTCAGTATGTGTTTCCAGTACGGCGTTGCTTCAACTGCTGGCAATACGGTCATGGTTCTGTTTCCTGTAAATCTTCCCCCCGCTGTTCGAGATGCTCCTTGGGGCATGTAAATGACAATTGTACCAATGATCCTTTTTGTTATTTTTGTAAGGGGCCCCACCGCCCTAATTCTAAATCCTGTGAGGTTTATATCAATGCAGTGCAGATTACTCGTGATACTCCTGTGGCAGCGGGTGGGATTAATTCTCCTCTTATAGCAGCTTTACGTGACCTGAATCCTATTACTCGTGTTCGCCCTCCCCTCACCAATTTCCAGAATGCTGGTGTCCCTCATGTACCTACTCCGTTGGTAGGGCCTCCTCCGCCTTCCAGGTCATATGCTAGTGTGGTTTCTCACCCCAGTACCTCCTTCGATGGGTCGCATGGTCATGTGTCCCCCTCTTTGACCTCCCAAGTGGCTGCCCCCCCGGTGGCTCTATCTTCTTCAAGGGGGGCCCCCTGCCCTCCGGTTAGTCATCCTAGAAACTTGTGTAACTCTGCCCCTGCAAACCCTTCCGTTCCCTCTGGCCCTGAGTTTCAGGGGATATCCCATGTTGGTCCTGTAAGGGCTCCCTTGGTGCCAAATGTTCCGCAGCATCACCTCTCATCTCCTCGTCCTACTGATGGTTGGTCTACCTTCTTGGTTTCCTTAGGACCCCTTGTTTCCAAATTTCTCACGTCTTATCAGGTGAGTGGTTCTCTTTTATCAGCACTTTCTTGTATATTCTCGGATCTCATGTCTTTGGTTTCTTCTATCATTTTCCACAATGGCCTCCCCTAATCTAGTCTTGTGGAATTGTAGATCCTTATTCCCGAAGTTGGGTGTTTTTAAAAATTATGTAGCTACGACTTCCCCGATGATTTTGGGTCTGTGTGAAACCTGGATGCAGCCTAAATACACCCCAACGGTGGGGGGATATACCTTCCTCAGGAAGGATCGTGTCAATCAGTTGAGGGGGGGTGGATTAGCTTTCCTCCTCCATTCCTCTTTATCTTACCAGGAGATACCGTTGACAGTTGCTCCGGACGCAGTCCTTGAGGTGCTGGCAGTGAGAGTTGCCTTTGCGTCAGGCTGGGCATCTCTGTTGTTATGTTACAATCCTGGTCGAAATTTGGCATTACCGGAGATTCAGCATTATATTCGTCAGTTGCCCCTGCCTGCTTTGATAATGGGTGATTTTAATGCCCATCACAATCTTTGGGAACCTGGTCTTCCTCGTGGGGGTTGTAATAAATCTGGTGATTCTCTATTCACCTTTTTGTCCACTTCCTGTGATTTTTCCTTATTAACCCCTCCTGGTCTGGTAACGAGAGTGGATTCCTATAGTGGTAGGATCTCTACCCTTGATTTGGTGATTGGGAGTGGTTTCTTCTTGCAGGCTGACATTTTGACGGGTTCTTCCTTGGGTAGTGACCACTATCCGATCCATGTTCATCTTCCTTTACGGGTGCAACCCCTTCAACAACTTCGCCCTCTCACTTGGAAGTTTCCTACCTCTCAGGATGTGTGGGAGCAATACAGTGGTAGGACCTCTCTCCCGGGTGATGCAGTTGGTACCTTGGAGGATTGGACAGGCGTTGTAACCCTTAGTATCGTTACCTCTGCTGCTACAGTGTTTCCGCTTACCAGGGGGAAATTCGGTAGAAGACCTCGGGCTTTGTGGTGGAATAGAGAGTGTGAGGAAGTCTTGAAGAAACGGAATAGGGCCTACAATATTTGGCGTCGGTTTCCTACCAACGGAAATGGTCTGGCATACAGGAGGTTAGCGGCCCAGTGCAAGAGGTTTCATTTGAAATGTAAAAGGGATACCTGGAACATGCGGCGGGCCCAGCTATCTTTTACGAATCCAGACTCGAGAACTTGGTCCCTGTTGAAGGGCATGACGTCGGCTTTTGTCCCTCAATCATTCCCCCTTACTCGGGATGGGGGTCTCCTGCTCCATAACTTGGAGAAGGCTGAGTTGTTTGCTGATCATTACGAGCAGGTCTTCCGACCGGGGGCCCCCTTACCCGGCAGTGCTGCCCTTGCTGCGTATATACAGAAATCTGAACTTGACCCACCTTCTTTCCTGGGATACAAATTTACGGCTGCTGAATTGAATCATGCTTTGTCCTCCCTCCCTGATAGCAAGGCCACTGGGGTGGATCTTGTAGATAATAAGTTCCTGAAATATCTTTCCTCTGCATCTAGGGAAGCTCTCTTGAACCTCTACAATGCTAGCTGGACCCAGGGTATATTTCCCTTACAGTGGAAGTTGTCGGTCATTCTTCCTTTCTTGAAACCAAATCGGGATTCCTCTACCCCAAAGGGCTACCGTGCTATTCAACTGCTTTCCTGTACTGGTAAGGTCTTGGAGAGAATGGTACAGGCTCGATTGCGTTGGTGGCTTGAATCTTTTTCACTGCTCTCTCCCATTCAGTACGGTTTTCGACCTGGTGTGGATACCACTGACTGTCTCCTGACCCTGGAGCACATTATCTATACCGGTTTTCATAATAAACAGTATACCTTAGTTTTATTTTTTGATTTGGAAGCAGCGTTTGATTCTGTCTCACATATGGGCCTCTTATATAAATTAGCATGCTTGGGTCTCAAGGGACATCCATTAAAATGGTTCCATAGCTTTCTAACTAATCGCTCTCTCTCTGTCAGAGTTGGTGGTGTGACTTCTTCGGTACGTCCTGCCCTCAGTGGGGTCCCGCAGGGGTCTGCCTTGAGTCCCTTGTTGTTTGCTCTATATATATCTGATTTGCCAACTCCTGCCTCCACTAAAGTTATGGCATATGCTGATGATTTGGTTTTATGTGCGACTTCTCCGACCCTGTTAGGTGCCCAGAGAGCTTTGGAGGCTGGAGCACAGAAGATTTTGGACTGGGCGGATCGATGGCACCTGCGTTTCAATATTGCCAAGTGTGCCTTGATGTGCTTCACGAGACGGAGGGTTCCTTTCTTACCATCCCTTCGCCTGAACAGGAGTCAGGTTCCCTTTGTCACGAGGCATAAATTTTTGGGACTTACCTTTGATGGCCCCTCCCTCCTTTGGAAGCCCCACATTCAGGGCCTCCAGTTACAGTGTTTGAATAGGCTCAATATGATGAGACGATTGGCGGGCACTAAATGGGGTGCCTCACAGATCATGCTGCTCCACTTTTATATCATCTATATCAGAGCTAAGTTAGATTATGGGAGTGTGGTGTACTCTTCTGCTTCCCCAACGACTCTGAAGTGCCTGGATACCATCCAAAATACTGCCATCCGGATAGCCCTGGGAGCTTTTCCTTCTTCTCCCATTAAGGCCTTGGAGGCTGAGGCTTGTCTTCCTCCTCTCTGCCTGCATTGGGAGGACCTGGTGGCTCGGAGATTTGTCAGGTTGATGTCTGCATCGGTGTCCCATCCTTTCCAGGTTTTCTATCGTGCTTGTGCATTGGGTTCCTTTGGCATGGAGAGGAGGAATATCCCCTTTCTCTCTTTTTTTTTTTTTTTTCTTTTTTTTTTTTTTTTTTCTTTTTTTTTTTTTTTTTTTTTTTTTTTTTTTTTTTTTTTTTTTTTTTTTTTTTTTTTTTTTTTTTTTTGGGCGTACGGTTCGCGTCTTATGGTTTGCAAGAGGTACCCCTGGAGCCTGTTTCTTCTGCTTCTCTGTTACCACCTTATAGCGACCTGGGGGCTCATTTCACTTTTGCCTTCCCGCGGCCTTGGAGAAAGGATGGTCCTCCTGATTTGGGGCGAATCCTCTTTCAAGAAATCCTGCATACCTATAGATCACATTTTCAGGTGTACACTGATGGTTCAAAAGTTCATATGGGCTCTACTAGTTCTGCAGCTGCTGCTGTGTTTTTCTCCGATCTTTCCCTTACACAAAATTGGAAACTCTCTTCACTGCATTCGGTGACCTTCCTGGAACTATATGCCATTCTCAGGGCATTACAGTTTGTGGTGGCCCATCTCTCTCCTCAATCCATTATAATTTTTTCTGACTCTTGTGCGGCCCTTCATATAATTGCTAATCTCCAGCCTACCAAATACAGGAGAATTCAGTTTCAAATTCATAGGATCATCAGTGGAATGTCTCCTAGCCAGGGTTGGGCACTACATTTCCACTGGGTCCCTTCCCACATAGGTATTGCAGGTAATGAAACTGCCGATGTCTCTGCTAAGTTGGCCCACCAACATCAATCCATTGAATCTTTTCCCTTAGAGTTGGCAGAATGGTATACCTGCATCGGTACTTTCCTTGGCACCCATCCCCTGGGACAACTATATGGAGAAGATGTTCGGTTTTCTTTCCCCTGTGCTCGTCGCTTGGAGACTGCCATTACGAGACTGCGAATAGGGCATCTTGGCCTCAATGGGCACCTCTTTCGTCTGGGTCTTTCCGACACACCCCTCTGTCCATCTTGCAATGGTGCTTTTGAGAGTGTGGAGCACTTTCTCCTTCAGTGTGGATCTTACTTGATAGCCAGGGAGGAGCTTCGGCTCTCCCTGCTGGGAGTGGGGGTTCCTCTTCTGACTCTTCCAGTCTTGCTAGGAAAGGTGAACGTGCCTCCGCTATATAGGGTTAAGGTACATCTGGCACTACTCCGCTATCTCAAATGTACTGGTCAGTTGGGCAGGTTGTGATCTTTCAAGGGGTTTCTGTTAGAAATAGGTTCCGGAAGGGGTCTTGCTGACATGCATATCAGTGTTTGGCTAGTGGGGAGGGATTTCCTAGGTTCTTTAGCTCACACTAGGTTTTCAGCATCTTGCAATGCCAGGAGATCCAGGCAGTAATGGTTTTTCTTTGGGGACTACTAGATTTGTTTCCTGCAGAAGCCCAGGGTTAGGGGGGACCTGTGAGGTCCCCAGGAAGCCCTATACCCCAACAAGGTAACAAGGTAAGTGTCTGCTTGTGACTTCGTCGTTTGCAATTAATGCTATTTATTTATTTATTTTTTTTTGCAATTCATAGTTGGCATCTAGTTTTACAACATGTACGGGGGTTTAAACCTGGTTCACCTTTTCCCCGGTGGTCCCTTTTCCTATTTTCCGCCTTACCCTACTGGTTGATGATTACGTTTTCGTCTCCCGAGGCCATCCCCTGGCCGAACCTCTCGAGTCGAGTGATATTGTAATGAAGTATCCTGAGCAGGGTAAGCGCAAACGTGCGGATGCTTCTGAAGATGTAACTATTTCCAACACGCCATAAAATTTTTATTAGAAAATTCATTAGAGGGTAGATCCACTACCATCCAGGTTGGAGAGTCTCGCCCCTTTCAAAATCAGTTCAGTAACAGTGATTCTCATTAAATCTGTTACCAATTCTGCTATTTTTTACGAATCCCAGGACAGCTTCCAAATTGCTTAATGCATTTCCCTTTGGTAAATATATTATAGAGGGTACAAACTAGGCAGCTCTAAAAAGGAGTGGCATACAGTTTGAAATCGCATCTTAAGAACTAGAAGTTGTCATGCAGGATAGTTCAAACAATTTTGGGCCCCATTAGCAGTTAAATGTTAGGCTACCTAAATCTTTCATGGGGTCTCCAAAACAACCACAGATTATCTATTATGGGGATTTGGCATAATAGTGGATGGGTAAATGCCCGGCACTTAAAGAATTGCGGCAAATGCCCTGGGCATTTTTAATCTGGGCATTTGGTCTTTAATTTTGGCTGACAGATTTGTGTATTCCGCCAAATTTAATTGCAACATATACTTTTAATATATATAATATTATATATACGGTATATATATATATATATATATATATTAATTATAATATTATATATATAAATATATATTATATATAATATATATATAATATATATATATTATACTATATATTATATATATATAAGAAATGGTTTCGGAGAAGATGCTGGAATATGGCGAGAGATTCTTTGTAGCGTTCATTGACCTGCAAAAGGCATTTGACTCGGTGCCAAGGGAAAAAGCTCTGGAGAGCTATGGAGAGGATTTATGGATGAGGGGTAATTAAAAGAAGGCAATAGAAAGAATGTATGAGAAATGCAGTTGTAATGTTAGAAATGAGTGCGAGAACGATAGATTGGTTTGAGGTGAAAACAGGAATGAAGCAGGGGAGTGTTTTATCTTCTCCACTGCTTGTTTATATTATATAAGACGTGGTGAATAAGGAAAGTGCAGGGAGAGACTGGGAGATTTGAAGGGGACATAATGCATATTGCGACGATTCTTGCATGTTGAGCGAGAGATGAGGAGAGATTCGAAGAGGTGTGGAGTTGTATACAGAGGAGTTGGAGGAAGCAGGAATGAGGATGAACGTACAGAAAGAAAGAGATATTAACAATAACCGGAGGAAATGAGGAGGGGATGAGGATGGTGAGAGGGGAGGAGGTGGCAAGGCGGTAAAATACTGCAATTAGTTGTTAATTATTGAAAATTGTTTTACTTGAATTTTGTATTTTTTTATCGAATATAGTTAATCTTCGGAGTGATGTTTTTAGCTGAGGCGGACTGATGGGCAGGCAACGGGGGGTCTAGGTGGGGGCATAAGTGAGGAGAGATTACGCGACGAATGGAAAAAGTATGGAATTAGTTATGAAAGCCGACTACCCCATTCGATGAAAAGATTAAAAAACATCGAATAGAAGGTTAAAAAAGTTGATTTTTAATAGTATACTGACTCCGACGCTGCTGTACGGAGCGGAAACATTGACAACAAGGAGAAGAGAGGAGAGTAGAATACAAGCGGCGGAGAGGAGGATATTAAGAAGAACTATGATTGAAAAGAGTAGGAGAGACAGATAAGGAATGAAGTAATTAGAGAATATATAGTGTGAAGAAAATGATACTGAAGATGGATGTGGGGACATCTGGAGAGGATGGGACATCTGGAGAGGATGAAGCAGGACAGAATGCCGAAAGAAGATGGGAATGGACACAAGAGGGCAGAAGACCAAGGGGAAGACCGAAGAAGAAGATGGGCAGAGTCGGTGGAGGACTCTGAAAAGATGTCAGCTACCAAAATGAGAGTGCTAAAGAGAGAGGAATAGTGGCAGCAGAGGGCATGTTGGAGAAAGGACGCTTGCGCTGGCTGACAGGATGAAAATATCCTTTCCTGGGAGAGGAAAAAAGAAAAAGAAAAAGAAAATATATAATATATATATATATATATATTATATATATGATATACTATATATATATATTATATATTATATATATATATATTATATAGATATATATTATATATATATATATATATATATTTAAATTTTTATTATTAATTAAGGTTACAAAATGAGAAAAGGGGAATTCTGTTGGATAATAAAATAGGGAATGGTGCTTTTCATAGCTAATTTGAAATGAATGTGAGGGGTGTGGAGGGGAGCACTTCGAAAATCTGCATAATACTGGCAGTAATGAAGAGTATGATAGTGAATGTGTGTTGGTTAATGGTGCAAGGAGGCAATAAGATATTTTCGGGATGTGGGTCATAGTAAGAAGGAGGTAATGCCGGCTTTAGAGTGAGGAAAGTGAAGAATGGTAGGTCAGCAGTACTACCATTACCAGACTTGGTGAAATGTCAAGAACAAATTCAACAAGGGTATTGTTTTGATTGGAAGGTGTGTAACAAAGCATTTATGGGGGTATAGTTCCGAGGGATGGAGGACAGCAGTAATATAAGGGTAGGGGGATACTGAACTGTACGGAATTATAGGGGAATTAGCTTATTGAGTGTTGTAGAGAAGATGTAAACTGGTATTTTGGTCAAAAGAGTGACTCGAGTGACTGAAGGGCTGATTGGTAAAGAACAAGGTGCATTTAGGAGTGGTAGAGGGGTAGATCATGTGTGGATCAAATCTTTACATTGAAACAAATGATGGAGAAAATGAGACAGAAGAGAAAAATTGTATTTAGGTTTTATGGATTTGCAACAGGTGTATGATAGGATTAATATGAAAGCTCTGTGAAAGGTGCTACTGAAATATGCTGCTGTTTGGTAGGCTCCTGAATGGAATCAAAAGTATGTAATGGGACCGATAGTAAAGCGTGTGCAAGAATAAATGAATCAAAAGTGTTTGGTTTAAATATTAATAGCGGAGCTGAGGCAGGGATGTATATGTCTCATTGGTTATTCAATGTATGTGGATGGGGTTATGAAGAATTAGAGGTAGGGGTGGCAGGGATGGTGTTAGAATGAGGAAGGATGGAGGAGAATAGAGGGTGCCCTACCTATTATATGCGAATGATTGTTGTGAATGGCAGGAAGGTGGATGGAACAATTCAATCTTTTATGGATGTAAAAGGACTAAGTCTTGAGTACGCTAGAAGTCTTACATTGAGGGTATGTTGTTATCTGTGTTAAAGTATAGTAATGACTAATGAGACTAGGTCTGGAATAAGAGTATAGATCTAAAGATTACAGTGTGTTCAGATGGACAATCTAGGAACGTGTTAGGCGTGAGAGTTGATAAAATGAGAAATGAACATATTAGAGAGTTGTGTGGGTGTGAAAGAAAGGAGTAAATGAGAATAATGGAAAAATTAACATTTGAGATGGGAATTTGGTCATGTGGAAAGATGGATGATAGGTCGGTTGTTTTAAGCGGAATGGTATGGTTGTGAGTGCTGCTGGAATCGACCGGCTGTGAGACCGAAGAAGAAAAAAGGTGGATTGAGTCAGTAAAGGAATGCCTGGAGGAGAGAAATGGTAGTTTGGAAGAGGCGAGAAGAAAAGTTCATAATAAGAATGAATTTCTGGGTTTTGTGAGGGGGCAAAAAATGTGGCCCCGCAAAAAGCCTGATTTGAAGGATAGTGATTATTGCATTGTGTTATAGGTGGAGTCGGTACATGGTTGGATTAAAGATTGGTTGCGAAATAGAAAACAGTGTGTTACAAACTAAATGGCTAATGTCATCATGGGAATAGTGAAGAGTGGTGTCCACAGGGTTCAGTGCTTGGGTAACTATTGTTCCTCATATACCTATATAAATGATTTAGACCAGGGACTTAAATGTAAGATTTCTTAAGTTTTGCAGACGATTAACAAAAGTAGCTACCTCAGTAGGAATAGTGAAGGATGTATAAAGATTCAAAATATGATCTTGATAAACTTTTTGGGTGGGCAAATAAGTGGCAAATGAATTAATGAATTAAGTTTCTTTCATCTAGGTTCCTCAAATAAAAGTTTTTTTTAACTACGATGTGAATGGGGAATTGGGCTTGAGTCTGTGGACCAAGAAAAAGATTTATGTGATGATTATAAGCAGCAATTTGAAAGGTAGGCTAATCATAGTGTTTGGGAGCAAGAAAATAAAGATAATAAGATTGCTGGGCATAATAAATCTAATGATGTTTATACAAGAGCAAGAAGTTATAGAAAAACTGCTACTAATAGCTATGTTAGCCAGTATTAGAGTTTCTTATAACTTCCTTGCTCTTTGTAAACATCATTACGATTTATTATTGCCCAGCATCTTATTATCTTTATTCTTTGCTTCCCAACACGATTAAAGCTTACTTTTCAAAATTGGTGCTATAATCACACATAAATCTTCTTTTTCTTGGCCAACAGGGACTCAAGCCAATTCCCATTCACATCGTTAGTTTAAAACTTTTATTTTGAGAAACCTAGATGAAGAAACTTAATTCATAAAATTCATTTGCCACTATCTGCCCACCCAAAAAAGTTTATCAAGATCATTTTTTGAATATTTATAAATCCTTCACTATTCCCTACTGAGTAGCTACTTTGGTATTCATCGCAAACTTGCAAACTTACATTTAAGTCCTGGTTCTAAAATCATTTATATAGGTTATGTATGAGGAACAATGAGTTACCCCAGCACTGAACCCAGTGGGACACCACTCTTCACTATTTCCCATGATGACATTGCCATTTAGTTGTACACACTGTTTTTCTATTCCAAAACCACTCTTTAATCCAACCATGTACACTCCAACCTATACCCACAATGCAATAACCTTCTTCATTTCAGCTTTTGCGGGGCCACATTTTTGCCCCCTCACAAAAACCCAGAATTCATTCTTATTATGAACCTTCTTCTCGCCCCTTCCAAACTCACATTTCTCTCCTCCAGGCATTCCTTTACTGACTCAATCCACTTTTTCTTCGGTCTCCCAGCCGGGTCGATTCCCAGCACACTCACCACCATACATCCGCTTAACCAACCGACTATCATCCATCCTTTCCACATGACCAAACCATCTCAATGTAATTTCATTTATTCTCATTTACTCCTTTCTTCACACCACACAACTCTCTAATATGTTCATTTCTCATTTTATCAACTCTCACGCCTAACACGTTCCTAAGATTGTACATCTGAAACACACTGTACTTTAGATCTATACCTCTTATTCCAACCATAGTCTCACTACTATTACTATACATTAACACAGATAAGAACATACCCTTCATTGGGTTAAGACTCTAGCGTACCAAGGACTTAGTCCTTTTACATCCATAAAAGATTGAATTGTTCCATCCACCTTCCTGCCATTCACAACAATCATTCGCATATAATAGGTAGGGCACCCTCTATTCTCCTCCATCCTTCCTCATTCTAACACCATCCCCTGTCGACCCCTACCTCAATTTCTTCATTTAACCCATCCACATACCAAATGAAAACCAATGAGACATAAATACATCCCTGCCCACTCCGCATTATATTAAACCAAACACTTTGATTCCATTTATTCTTGCACACGCTTTCCTATGGTCATTACATACTTTTGATTCCATTCAGGAGCCTACCAACAGCAGCATATTTCAGTAGCACAGAGCTTCCCTATTATTCCTATCATACACCTGTTGCAAATCCATAAAACCTTAAATACAATTTTTCTTCTTTCTCGTCTCATTTTCCCATTCATTTGTTTCAATGTAAAGTTTGATCCACACATCCTCTTCTACCTCTAAATGCACCTTGTTCTGTTACCATCAGCCCTTCAGTACTCGAGCACTCTTTTGACCAAATACCAGTTTACAATTCTTCTCTACAACACCTCCAAAACTAATTCCCCCTTATAAATTCTACAGTTACCAGTATCCCCCTTACCCTTATATTACTGCTTTCCTCCAATCCCTCGAACTATACCCCCATAATGCTTTGTTACACAACTTCCAAATCAAATCAATCACCATCTCGCCTCCATTCTTGAAAATTTCACCAGTAATCATCTTTACCTGCAGATTTACCATTCTTCAAACTTTCTCACATCTACCCATTACCATTCATTACTAATTGACCACATCCCCGAAATTACTTATCCTCCTTGCACCATTAAACCAACACACATTCACTATTATCTCTTCATTAGTGCCAGTTATTTATGCAGGATTTTTCGAAGTGCTCCTCCACACCCCTCACATTCATTTCATTTAGCTATGAAAGCCACCTATTCATTATTCCAAGCAGATTCCCCTTATTCTGATTTTTAACCTTATATATATATATATATATATATATATGTATGTAATATTTTTTATTTTATATATATAATATATATATATATATATATATAATATATATATATAGATAATATTATATATATATATTATATATTCTTTCTTTTCTTTTCTTTTTCCTCTCCCAGGAAAGATTTTCATCCTGTCAGCCGCGCAAGCGTCTTTCTCCAAACATCCCTCTGCTGCACTATTTCCTCTTCTCTTTAGCACTCTCATTTTTGGTAGCTGACATCTTCCCAGAGAGTCCTCCCGACTCTGCCCATCTCTTCTTCGGTCTTTCCCTTTGGTCTTCTCCCCTCTGGTGTCCATTCCCATCTTTTTTCGGCATTCTGTCCAGCTCCATCCTCTCCAGATGTCCCCACCATCTCAATCTCCCACATCCATCTCTTCAGTATCATCTTCTTCACACCTATATCTTCCTCTAATTACTTCATTCCTTATCCTGTCTCTCCTACTCTTCCCAATCATAGTTCTTAATACTCCCTCCTCTCCGCCGCTTGTATTCTCTCTCCTCTCTTCTCGTTGGTGTCCATGTTTCCGCTTCGTACAGCAGCGTCGGAGTCAGAATCTATTTAAAAATCACTTTTTTTAACCTCTATTTCCGATGTTTATTTTCTCCATCATGGGGTAACGGCTTTCATTACTAATCCATACTTTTCCATTCGTCGCGTAAAAACTCTCCTCCACTTCCTCCCCTTCAGCTAAAACATCCTCCGAGTTAATTGCAGGTATTTACCGCCTCACTCCTCCCCTCTCACCACCATCCTCATCCCCCCCTCCCATCCTCATTTCCTCCGGTTATTGTTTTTAATATCTCTGTTTTCTGTACGTTCATCCTCATCCCTGCTTCCTCCAACTCCTCTGTAAACAACTCCACCACCTCTCGAATCGTCTCCTCTCTCTCGCTCCAACATGCCAGATCGTCCGCATATGCCATTATGTCCCCTTCAAATTCTCCCAGTTCTCCCTCACTTTCCTTATCACCACGTCTAAATATAATATAAACAGCAGTGGAGATAAAACACTCCCCTGCTTCACTCCTGTTTTCACCTCAAACCATCTCTCGTTCTCGCACTCAGTTCTAACATTACAACTGCATTTCTGATACATACTTTCTATTGCCTTCTTTAATCTACCCCTCACTCAATAATTCCTCTCCATAGCTCTCCAGAGCTTTTTCCTTGGCACCGAATCAAATGCCTTTTGCAGGTCGATGAACGCTACAAAGAATCTCTTGCCATATCCCAGCATCTTCTCCGAAACCATTCTTATATATATATATATATATATAATATATATATATATATATATATATATATATATATATATATATATATATATATATATATATATATATATATATATATATATACCGTATATATATATATATATTAAAAGTATAAATGCCCAAATTAGACAAATGCCCAGATAAATGCCCAGGGCATTTGCCCAATTCTTAAGTGCCCGGGCATTTACCCATCACTAATAGTGCCAAATCCCCCATAATAGATAATCTGTTTGGAGGACCCCATGAAAGATTTAGGTAGCCAACATTTAACTGCATGGGGCCCCAATTGTTTAATATCCTGCATGACCTTGTTTCTTAAGATCTGAGATTTCAAACCTGTATGCCACTCCTTTTTTGAGGTCCCTAGTTGTACCCTCTATAATATATTTACCAAAGGGAAATGCATTAAGCAATTTGGAAGCTGTCCTGGGATTCGTAAAAAATAGCAGAATTGGTAACAGATTTAATGAGAATCACTGTTACTGAACTGATTTTGAAAGGGGCGAGACTCTCCAACCTGGATGGTAGTGGATCTACCCTCTAATGAATTTTCTAATAAAATTTTATGGCGTGTTGGAAATAGTTACATCTTCAGAAGCATCCGCACGTTTGCGCTTACCCTGCTCAGGATACTTCATTACAATATCACTCGACTCGAGAGGTTCGGCCAGGGGATGGCCTCGGGAGACGAAGTAATCATCAACCAGTAGGGTAAGGCGGAAAATAGGAAAAGGGACCACCGGGGAAAAGGTGAACCAGGTTTAAACCCCCGTACATGTTGTAAAACTAGATGCCAACTATGAATTGAAAAAAAAATAAATAAATAAATTAGCAATTAATTGCAACGACGAAGTCACAAGCAAAACTTCCATTACTACTTGCCGGGGTATAGGGCTTCCTGGGGACCTCACAGGTCCCCCCTAACCCTGGGCTTCTGCAGGAAACAAATCTAGTAGTCCCCAAAGAAAAACCATTACTGCCTGGATCTCCTGGCATTGCAAGATGCTGAAAACCTAGTGTGAGCTAAAGAACCTAGGAAATCCCTCCCCACTAGCCAAACACTGATATGCATGTCAGCAAGACCCCTTCCGGAACCTATTTCTAACAGAAACCCCTTGAAAGATCACAACCTGCCCAACTGACCAGTACATTTGAGATAGCGGAGTAGTGCCAGATGTACCTTAACCCTATATAGCGGAGGCACGTTCACCTTTCCTAGCAAGACTGGAAGAGTCAGAAGAGGAACCCCCACTCCCAGCAGGGAGAGCCGAAGCTCCTCCCTGGCTATCAAGTAAGATCCACACTGAAGGAGAAAGTGCTCCACACTCTCTCAAGAGCACCATTGCAAGATGGACAGAGGGGTGTGTCGGAAAGACCCAGACGAAAGAGGTGCCCATTGAGGCCAAGATGCCCTATTCGCAGTCTCGTAATGGCAGTCTCCAAGCGACGAGCACAGGGGAAAGAAAACCGAACATCTTCTCCATATAGTTGTCCCAGGGGATGGGTGCCAAGGAAAGTACTGAGCTCCTCTCTCCAAACAGTCTTCACCTCCCGACCAATGCAGGTATACCATTCTGCCAACTCTAAGGGAAAAAATTCAATGGATTGATGTTGGTGGGCCAACTTAGCAGAGACATCTGCAGTTTCATTACCTGCAATACCTATGTGGGAAGGGACCCAGTGGAAATGTAGTGCCCAACCCTGGCTAGGAGACATGCCACTGATGATCCTATGAATTTGAAACTGAATTCTCCTGTATTTGGTAGGCTGGAGATTAGCAATTATATGAAGGGCCGCACAAGAGTCAGAAAAAATTATAATGGATTGAGGAGAGAGATGGGCCACCACAAACTGTAATGCCCTGAGAATGGCATATAGTTCCAGGAAGGTCACCGAATGCAGTGAAGAGAGTTTCCAATTTTGTGTAAGGGAAAGATCGGAGAAAAACACAGCAGCAGCCGCAGAACTAGTAGAGCCCATATGAACTTTTGAACCATCAGTGTACACCTGAAAATGTGAACTATAGGTATGCAGGATTTCTTGAAAGAGGATTCGCCCCAAATCAGGAGGACCATCCTTTCTCCAAGGCCGCGGGAAGGCAAAAGTGAAATGAGCCCCCAGGTCGCTATAAGGTGGTAACAGAGAAGCAGAAGAAACAGGCTCCAGGGGTACCTCTTGCAAACCATAAGACCGAACCGTACGCCTAGCTCGTGAGAGAAAGGGGATATTCCTCCTCTCCATGCCAAAGGAACCCAATGCACAAGCACGATAGAAAACCTGGAAAGGATGGGACACCGATGCAGACATCAACCTGACAAATCTCCGAGCCACCAGGTCCTCCCAATGCAGGCAGAGAGGAGGAAGACAAGCCTCAGCCTCCAAGGCCTTAATGGGAGAAGAAGGAAAAGCTCCCAGGGCTATCCGGATGGCAGTATTTTGGATGGTATCCAGGCACTTCAGAGTCGTTGGGGAAGCAGAAGAGTACACCACACTCCCATAATCTAACTTAGCTCTGATATAGATGATATAAAAGTGGAGCAGCATGCTCTGGGAGGCACCCCATTTAGTACCCGCCAATCGTCTCATCATATTGAGCCTATTCAAACACTGTAACTGGAGGCCCCGAATGTGGGGCTTCCAAAGGAGGGAGGGGCCATCAAAGGTAAGTCCCAAAAATTTATGCCTCGTGACAAAGGGAACCTGACTCCTGTTCAGGCGAAGGGATGGTAAGAAAGGAACCCTCCGTCTCGTGAAGCACATCAAGGCACACTTGGCAATATTGAAACGCAGGTGCCATCGATCCGCCCAGTCCAAAATCTTCTGTGCTCCAGCCTCCAAAGCTCTCTGGGCACCTAACAGGGTCGGAGAAGTCGCACATAAAACCAAATCATCAGCATATGCCATAACTTTAGTGGAGGCAGGAGTTGGCAAATCAGATATATATAGAGCAAACAACAAGGGACTCAAGGCAGACCCCTGCGGGACCCCACTGAGGGCAGGACGTACCGAAGAAGTCACACCACCAACTCTGACAGAGAGAGAGCGATTAGTTAGAAAGCTATGGAACCATTTTAATGGATGTCCCTTGAGACCCAAGCATGCTAATTTATATAAGAGGCCCATATGTGAGACAGAATCAAACGCTGCTTCCAAATCAAAAAATAAAACTAAGGTATACTGTTTATTATGAAAACCGGTATAGATAATGTGCTCCAGGGTCAGGAGACAGTCAGTGGTATCCACACCAGGTCGAAAACCGTACTGAATGGGAGAGAGCAGTGAAAAAGATTCAAGCCACCAACGCAATCGAGCCTGTACCATTCTCTCCAAGACCTTACCAGTACAGGAAAGCAGTTGAATAGCACGGTAGCCCTTTGGGGTAGAGGAATCCCGATTTGGTTTCAAGAAAGGAAGAATGACCGACAACTTCCACTGTAAGGGAAATATACCCTGGGTCCAGCTAGCATTGTAGAGGTTCAAGAGAGCTTCCCTAGATGCAGAGGAAAGATATTTCAGGAACTTATTATCTACAAGATCCACCCCAGTGGCCTTGCTATCAGGGAGGGAGGACAAAGCATGATTCAATTCAGCAGCCGTAAATTTGTATCCCAGGAAAGAAGGTGGGTCAAGTTCAGATTTCTGTATATACGCAGCAAGGGCAGCACTGCCGGGTAAGGGGGCCCCCGGTCGGAAGACCTGCTCGTAATGATCAGCAAACAACTCAGCCTTCTCCAAGTTATGGAGCAGGAGACCCCCATCCCGAGTAAGGGGGAATGATTGAGGGACAAAAGCCGACGTCATGCCCTTCAACAGGGACCAAGTTCTCGAGTCTGGATTCGTAAAAGATAGCTGGGCTCGCCGCATGTTCCAGGTATCCCTTTTACATTTCAAATGAAACCTCTTGCATTGGGCCGCTAACCTCCTGTATGCCAGGCCATTTCCGTTGGTAGGAAACCGACGCCAAATATTGTAGGCCCTATTCCGTTTCTTCAAGACTTCCTCACACTCTCTATTCCACCACAAAGCCCGAGGTCTTCTACCGAATTTCCCCCTGGTAAGCGGAAACACTGTAGCAGCAGAGGTAACGATACTAAGGGTTACAACGCCTGTCCAATCCTCCAAGGTACCAACTGCATCACCCGGGAGAGAGGTCCTACCACTGTATTGCTCCCACACATCCTGAGAGGTAGGAAACTTCCAAGTGAGAGGGCGAAGTTGTTGAAGGGGTTGCACCCGTAAAGGAAGATGAACATGGATCGGATAGTGGTCACTACCCAAGGAAGAACCCGTCAAAATGTCAGCCTGCAAGAAGAAACCACTCCCAATCACCAAATCAAGGGTAGAGATCCTACCACTATAGGAATCCACTCTCGTTACCAGACCAGGAGGGGTTAATAAGGAAAAATCACAGGAAGTGGACAAAAAGGTGAATAGAGAATCACCAGATTTATTACAACCCCCACGAGGAAGACCAGGTTCCCAAAGATTGTGATGGGCATTAAAATCACCCATTATCAAAGCAGGCAGGGGCAACTGACGAATATAATGCTGAATCTCCGGTAATGCCAAATTTCGACCAGGATTGTAACATAACAACAGAGATGCCCAGCCTGACGCAAAGGCAACTCTCACTGCCAGCACCTCAAGGACTGCGTCCGGAGCAACTGTCAACGGTATCTCCTGGTAAGATAAAGAGGAATGGAGGAGGAAAGCTAAACCACCCCCCTCAACTGATTGACCCGATCCTTCCTGAGGAAGGTATATCCGCCCACTGTTGGGGTGTATTTAGGCTGCATCCAGGTTTCACACAGACCCAAAATCATCGGGGAAGTCGTAGCTACATAATTTTTAAAAACACCCAACTTCGGGAATAAGGATCTACAATTCCACAAGACTAGATTAGGGGAGGCCATTGTGGAAAATGATAGAAGAAACCAAAGACATGAGATCCGAGAATATACAAGAAAGTGCTGATAAAAGAGAACCACTCACCTGATAAGACGTGAGAAATTTGGAAACAAGGGGTCCTAAGGAAACCAAGAAGGTAGACCAACCATCAGTAGGACGAGGAGATGAGAGGTGATGCTGCGGAACATTTGGCACCAAGGGAGCCCTTACAGGACCAACATGGGATATCCCCTGAAACTCAGGGCCAGAGGGAACGGAAGGGTTTGCAGAGGCAGAGTTACACAAGTTTCTCGGATGACTAACCGGAGGGCAGGGGGCCCCCCTTGAAGAAGTTAGAGCCGCCGGGGGGGCAGCCACTTGGGAGGTCAAAGAGGGGGACACATGACCATGCGACCCATCGAAGGAGGTACTGGGGTGAGAAACCACACTAGCATATGACCTGGAAGGCGGAGGAGGCCCTACCAACGGAGTAGGTACATGAGGGACACCAGCATTCTGGAAATTGGTGAGGGAAGGGCGAACACGAGTAATAGGATTCAGGTCACGTAAAGCTGCTATAAGAGGAGAATTAATCCCACCCGCTGCCACAGGAGTATCACGAGTAATCTGCACTGCATTGATATATAAACCTCACAGGATTTAGAATTAGGGCGGTGGGGCCCCTTACAAAAATAACAAAAAGGATCATTGGTACAATTGTCATTTACATGCCCCAAGGAGCATCTCGAACAGCGGGGGGAAGATTTACAGGAAACAGAACCATGACCGTATTGCCAGCAGTTGAAGCAACGCCGTACTGGAAACACATACTGAGACACTGGGTATATGACATGGCCTATTATCACTTTGGATGGAAGAGGGCCTTTATACTTCAGGCGCAGCGTCTTGGAAGGGAAGTTAGGACCCCCTGAAGAGCCCCCTGAAGAGCCCAGTCTCATAACCTCCAACAAAGTGCTGCCCTCAAGGTCATAAGAACAGATATGAGAAAGATCACTCAAAAAAGCATCATCTTCCTCTATTGGCCCTATTTTCCCATAGGAAATATGTAAAGAATGATCAGTAGAAGCACGAGGGACCCAGCATTTAACAGGGAAAGTCCCCAAAGTAACTATTTCTGCAAGGGGAACCCGAAGTCTATCCAGGGAAGGAATGGAAAAACGAATCCCAGCACCCCTCCCAAGAATACGGCATGTGCCCTCAATTAGTAATTTCCCAAAAGGGGAGTCATTTAAGAGAGCAGTTGCTCTAGAGGGTTTAGTAAAAAGACAAGTTCCATCCCTACTCTGCACAATGATTATCGCCTCAGTGGAACCCAAGGTTTTAGACTGGTCAGTGGGACCCACAGCTACCCCATCCCTATCCCCCCTCTTCACCTCTTTGGGTGCTGGTTGAGACAAATCCCCCACCGTTACACCCGCAACACTACCACTCCTCTTCCTGCCATCCTCACCCCTGGCTGACTCCTCCATCAACTCCTCATCCGAGAAGAGGGCTTCCTCCATCACCGGAAGGTCTAGGCCATTCGCCCAGCCTTACGATAGTAAAAAAAAACCAAATACCAAAAAGAACAAAATCAGGTATAAATAAAAACAGTATATAAATAAATAAACAAAAATAAATGAAAAGGCCCACCCCGATAAATGGAAAAGAAATTGCACAAATTGATGCTACTAAGCAAACTCTCACTAGGCAACAGCGATTGTCACAAGCAACACCAACAAGATCCAAGCGTCGAATCCAAGCAGACACTTTGTCTCAAAAAAACGACAAACTTCACCGCACAAGGTACAGACAACAGCAATCTTAAAGACAACCCGCTAACTCACGACTCCAAGCGCGTTGACCGCTTTCTTGACTGTCCGATATTTTTTGTGTTTATTATATTGGCAGGTTGCCGTACTGGCTTGAACATAATTTTTAGCGACTTTTTAGCGATCATATATTTGCAAGAATTCAATGGAGATAA
>JABUQX010025477.1:75000-80000 GCA_015478945.1 Trachelipus rathkii
ATATATCGTTGTGAAACTATCTATAAGGACAAAAGTTATTGACTTTTCTCAAGATTTTTAAATTAATATTACTTAACCTATTTATATATTGGATTTTTTTTTTTAAATATGTATAATAGGTTGCGCTATTTGCCTTCCTTGCATACTATTTATATATGCTCCTGATATCTTATGTATATTAAAGATTAGGTACAAAATTTATTTATTTCTTATTTTCTTATTGTTTGACGGAGCTATGGGGTTTGCACCCCCTATGATTATGGGACTTACTTTGCCTTCCCTGAAGGTTTTTCTGCGGGTGACCCTTGATGACATGAATGAACAAATGACGCTAAAAAATCAACAAAGACTACCGTTACTATGTTAAAACATTGAATTCAGAAAATGAACGGGGATATATGACTAGTTGTTGTGTTCTTAAAGCAAAATTAAAGCAGTGAAATTCTGAGTCAATGAATTAGAATAACATCAAAGACATTAAAGGCAAAATTTAGGAATAATATTTTACATTTGTTTTCCTGGTGATCTATCAGTGCCAAATTTTGAATATATATATATATATATATATATATATATATATATATAATATATATATATATTATATATAATATATATATATATATATATATATATATATTTATTATATATATGATATTCAAGGTCACTAGTCAAAAACAGCTAACTTATTTTCTGCACATAGCCAACTTCAAAGCTCTCTACTTGGTCTTATTGACCTGAGAAATAGACTTGAAGAAATAGTTATGGAAGCATCAGAAATAAGAGTCATATGGGGAGTTTTAAATCATTTACAAGCAGAAGAATTCGTAAAATTAAAAAGTACTTTGATGACATGTCTGATAATGAGAGATTTTGTCGCCCTGTTTCCTTGAAAATGAATTTTTTCCTATGATTAACATCATTATTTCCTATGATTAACACCATTATTATTATTATTATTATTATTATTATTATTATTATTATTATTATTATTATTATTATTATATTATTAAATTGATTGTCATAATTTAAATTATATTATAAATTTTTTTTTGTCAACAAGTTTACGTGTGTGTATGTAGGCCTACTCATAATATAAAGTGCCTATTTTGTTAAAAAGTGTAAATATTATTATTATTAGAAATTATTAAAATTTATTGTCATAATTCTTTTTTTTTTCAATGTTTATTTTGCATAAAACAATGAAAATAAAAGTATTAATAATAATAATAATAATAATAATAATAATAATAATATTATTATTATTATTATTATTAAAAGAAAGATAGGTATAGAAAACATTAAACAAATGTCTTATGTCTACCATACATAAAAAAAGCATACAGCACCTTTATTAAAAACTAAAAAAAAATGGACATTTTTATATAAGTTTATATTGACTGGTTTTCCCCCATGCCCGACCGGTTTTCCCCCGAAATTAAAAACACTTAATAACTTTAAAAATAAGCTTAATATCTCTATTTGCATCATTTAAGCCGAATTTTTATTTGGGCGGTAGGGGATGAACTACTGGTTTCTCAAGAAAAATATTAACATATTCGGACTCAGGAGAAAAAAATACCATAGAAAATGTTAAAATATCGCTGGAAAAAGTTTTTCTTTTCTTTTAATATAAGGAAAAATTAAAAATAAACAACTTAAATTGGCTACAAACAAATGTCAAAATAAAAAAAATGTACTTCTTTTATAATAAAAATTCAATTAAGTTTTTCCAAATTTTTGTGTGAAAAGTTTATACAAAATTGTTTTGGAAGTCGAAAGGAGTCATTTTTTTTACATCAACTCCCGACTCCGACTTTTTTGGAAATCGACTCCCGACTCCTTACCCCTGAAAACGCTCGACTCCAGACTCCGACTCTCATCCCTGATATATATATATATATATATATATATATATATATATATATATATATATATATATAATATATATATATATCTATATATTTAGATAATATTATATATATATATATATATTATATATATATATACGTAAAATGGAGGGAAAAACCAGTCACGGAGGGGAAAACCGGTCACTTTAATATTCATAATATTTTTGTAAATAAAAACATTTTTCAATTGGAGAAAGATGTTTTTAAGTAGTAAATAGAATATATTTTAACCATATTTAAAAATTTAAGTAAATAACTTACACCTACAAGTCAAAAAAATTTCCCCCATTTGGAAAATTTTTTTTTTTTTAAATTGGAAAAAATTTCTAAGACCTAGCCGTGAATCTGGTAGAATTAAGATATCAGAATTTCAATTTAGATGCAGGGAAGTCTATATTTAACATTTTCCATGTAAAAAAATTAAAAATATTAAGCTTATTTTAAAAGTTATGTTTTTTCGATTTCGGGGTAAAACCGGTCGGGCGTTGGGGAAAACCAATGTAAAATAAAACTTATATAAAAAAATGCTTTCAATTTTTTTAGAGTGTTTTAATATTTTATTTTAATTTTTATGTTGCGTGGTAGACTATAAGACATTTGTTTTTAATGGTTTTCTATACCTATTTTTTTCTTCTATCTAGTGTCAAGGACAGGGTTCACACTTTCTGGAAAGTCAGGGAAGTCAGGAAAAAAAAAAAAAATTGGTCAGGGAGGAAAAGTCAGGGAAACGTTTTTTAGATATGCTGAAAGTCAGCGGAAATTTAGAAAAAAAGTCAAATTTTTTAAAATTCAAAACATATGAAGAATGACCCATGGACCAAGTTGCATATTATTGATATATTTTTTTCCCTTACTGTATAATTGTGGAAAAAACAGATGTATTTGATAAGTGAATTGAAAGGAGATGGGCGAGGAATAACATTCCATAAATCTACTTCTAATCCTGTTTCTTGTCTATTTTAGTTCCACTCTTACCTACTATTTTTTACAATTCTGTTCGTATTAGAGGTTGTTTTGCTCCAAGTTTCATTTCATTTCGTTTGAAGGTTATTGGTGTATGGATGTGTTTTAGACTTATCACTTGATCTGTTTATATCTTTTTCTTTTTATGGGATTTATACTTTTTGAGGTGTTTTTTTTGAGGTTTGACAAGAAGTGTTTTTGGATTTTTGTGCAGTTGAAGTATTTATTATTTATTTATAAAATGACTTCAAACAAAAAAACTAACCTTAACGACCAGTGGTTGGACGTCAAACCTGAACCCACAGTTTATCAGTTGGTTGGGTAAAGGACCTGAATAGTTCCAAGGCATTCTGTAAAGTATGTAAAAAGAACTTTGATCTATCTAACATGGGGATGCCCAAGCCAAAGTTTCACACTCAAGAGGGGAAAACTCATTTGAATTTAATCAAAAACTCAGCAGGACCAACCATCATTGAAAACTTTTTTTGTTACGTGTTCTAATAATACAAATATTAGTGAAAGGTGTGCCACTGAAAATTATGCCATTCCATCAAACAGTGCACAATGCTATAAAAACCGATTGTAAAGGACCCTGAGTGTTCTATTAATTACCAACCAAAACCAGTTTATCAATCAGTTTCATCTTTTTGCATTAAAGATGATGTTACAAGATCCTATATACTTTGGACCTTAAAGGTGGTGGATGATAAAATTTCTTTAAACTCGTGTGCAGATATAGGGGAAACATTTAAATTAATGTTTCCAGATAGTGCAGTACCGTAGCTTCAAATTTTAAAATGGGGCCGATGAAATGAAATATGTTGATAACCATTGGACTTTGCTCCCTATTTTCTTAGGAAAGCAAATAAGCAACAATACACTCTACTTGCATTGAAGCTCATTCTACCTTGAATTAAAAAATTCAAAATAATTTGGATTGTGATTGTCTCTCTAAGAGACTTGATTAGTTTTTTTCTTCTATATACCTGATAATCAATGTTATGTGAAATTGTGGCAAATTATTAAATTAGGACTGATATTTTCGCATGGAAATGCGACAGTGGAAGGAGGGTTTTTCTATAAATTAAGCAATTTTAGTGGAGATTCTGAAAGAACATAGTCTGATTTCTCAAAGAACAGTGACCAATGCTATAAGATCTCATGAAAGTATTCATAAAGTTCCTATCACTCAAAAAATGTTGACAAATGTAAGAGCTGCCCATAGGAGATATGAAGAACATCTCAAAGAGTCAAAACAAAACAAGAAGAAAAAGATAAATAAAAAAGGTTGAAAAAAGAAAATTATCCATACAGATCTATAAACTTGAAGAGCAGAGAAAGATGTTAAAACTGAAAGCTTTGACAGAAGAAGACGCTATAAAATCAAAAATTCAGATGCTTGAGAAGAAAAAGTTAACCTAAATCTCCCCATTTAGAACTTTTGTGATCACAGTGGACGTTATTTACCTAGTCCATTAATGTAAGCTTTTAATTTATTTCCTTTTTGTATAAATAAAACTGTTTACTTTCGGAAAAAATAAAAAATAGTGCGTTGGATGGCTATGGGGAAGGTATAGCTATAGGCTGATTACTAAAAAAAATAAAATATTTTTTTTAATTAAATTCATCCATGATGATGAACAGTTTCTAAAGTAAATTTTCAATAATTTAATGTATGAACTGAGTAAATAGGCTGCAATAATGATTAATAGATATTTTATATGGCAAAAGTAACGAACACGCTGGTCAGGGAAAATTTGAGGATATGGTCAGGGAAAGTCAGGGAAATCAAATTCAAAATTTCAGTGTGAACCCTGAAGGATAAAAAAAAGTTCACATGAAATGTGCGTACATACTCGTAATATAAAGTGCCTATTTTGTTAAAAAGTGCAAATATTATTATTATTATTATTAAAAATTATTAAAATTGATTGTCATAATTTAAATTATAATATTGTAAAAAAATTTTCATCAAAAAGTTCACGTGAAATGTGCGTACATAGGCCTACTCATAATATAAAAATTATTAAAATTTATTGTCATAATTCTTTTTTTTTCAATGCTTATTTAGCATAAAAAAATGAAAATAAAATTTCAAAATTTGTAAAAAATTAATGTTTGCAAAATGTT
>JABUQX010025478.1:0-24524 GCA_015478945.1 Trachelipus rathkii
ATATATATATATATTATATATATAATATATATATATAATATAATATATATATATATATAATATATATTTATATATATATATAGATATATATATTTATTATATTTATGATTATTATTTATTATTATTATTATTATTATTTAATTATTATTATTATTATTCATCTATTATTATAATTAATTATTATTGTTATTACTTCTCTCCCCAAGACTGCGGGTAAGGTGCGTGACATAGCATCGGGAAACAGAAAAGTAAGTCGCCAAGAAACTATGACACAAGTCGAAAGAAAAACCCAGCACTTACTGGCCTCTATACCTATTAGTTGAGAACGTCGCTTCGCATCAGAAATCCACCCTAGAGCTTCACGGGACCGGACGGACCCTCAACTATGGGATATCGCAGTGTAGGTTCATCCCTGCCCAGAGTGGGCCAAAACTATGCCCCTTCACAAAACTCTCATTCACTTCAATTATGCACCTTTATTCTCGCCTTTGCCAAACTCACATTCTCTCTTCAGACATACGTTCAACTACCTTCATCCACTTTTTCTATTGGTCTCCAGCCGGTCGATTCCCAACACACTCACCACTATACATCTGCTTAACCAACCGACTGTCATCATGCTTTCCAAATGACCAAACCATCTTCAACGTACTTATTCATTTATTCTCTCTTTTACCACTTTCTTCACACCACATATAACTCTCTAATACGTTCATTTATCATTTTATCATTTTCTTTTCGACACCTAACACGCCCTAAGATTGTCCATTGAGCACTTTTACTTTAGATCTATACCTTTATTCCAGACCATAGTCTCACTCATATACAATAACACAGGTAAACAACATACCCCTCCATGATTAAGACCTATAGCCACTAAGACTTGGTCCTTTACGTCCACCAACGATTAAATTGCACCAGCACTTCCTATACCATTCATAACTCTCTGTATCATCCGTGTTCCCTTTTCATCAACATATATCCTAAATATATTCTAAACTCAGACACTTGTTCCCAGTTGCTCACCATATGCAACCGACTTCACAACGAAGACTTGTCCTCACTGAAACCCTAACCTTACTGTTAGCTAAGTTTACTTTCAAACCCTTTTTTTCCCACCCTGCAAATCCTCTAATCAATCCTCTCAAACTTCTCTTCAGATTCGCCCACAAAAAAAGATCAATTCGCACTATGATAAGTAGGGTGCCCCTCAACTCTCTCTATTCTCCAACTTCTAACACCTTCCCCTGCCCTCCCCTGCCTCTAATTTTTCATAACCCATCCATATACAATGAATAACAAGACATAACACACTCCTGCCTCACTCCGCTATTAATATTTAGCCAAACACTTTCAACTCCTTTCTTTCTTATACACGCTTTTACTATCCTCATTACATATATTTTTGATTCTTTCAAAGCCTACCACCAACACCATTATATCACTTACACTTTGCCATAGAGCTTCTCTATATTAATCCTATCATACGGCTGTTGCAATATATATATCTTATATATTATATATATAGTAGATATGTCTTTTATTATATATCATATTATATATTATATAATTATATTATATATATATATATATATATTATATATATATATATATAATATATATATATTATATATATATATATATTAATTATACTGGTCCACACGACCTTTTGCTTCCAAAGGACTGGGGGTAAGGTGCGTACATGCCTCAGAAAGAAACGTATAGAAGCATAGGACAAAATTCGGAAGAACGCCAGGCCTTACCGCACCCCCCCTCTGTACCATTAATTAATAAGAACTCGTCAGCAGAAAATCCACTCTAGAGCTTCACGGGACCGCGACGGACCCCCCACTATGGTAATCCTCACTGTGGTAAATCGTCAATGTAAGGGTTCATCCCTTGCCACAGGTGAGCCACAAACCATACCCCTCACAACCCCGCCATTCTTCCTTTTGCACTAGTCTCGCATCTGCTCAAACTCACATTTCTTCTTCTTCAGACACTCGTTTACTGACCTCAATCCACTTTTTTCTTTGGGTCTCCAGCCGGTCGGTTCCCAAAAACACTCGCACTATACATCCGCTTAACCAACGAACTATCATTCACCTTTCCACTGACCAAACCTCTCAACATACTTTCATTATTCTCTCGTTTACTTCCTTTCTTCACACCACACAACTCTATAATTCGTTCATTCCTCATTTTATCAATTTTTCTCACACTAGACACGCCCCTAAGATTGTCCATCTGAACACATCTGAATTTTAGATCATACTTCTTATTCCAGACCATGTCTCACTACTATACAATAAGGTAAACAAACGATACCCTCATGCAAGACTCTAGCACAACTCAATAATTAGTCCCTTTTACATTCACAACGATGTAATTGCACAGCACCTTCCTGTCATTCAAACTTTCCTACTACACTCTGCATCATCGTTCCCTTTTCATCCAAATCCTAAATATTATAACTCAGACACTTGTTCCAGACTGGCTCACCATCTACAATAACTTCACAATGCGGGGGACTGTCTCACTCACAAACATACCTTCTCTATCTACGTTTACGTTCAAACCATCCTTTTACACAACCCTGCCAAATCTCTCTACCAATCCTCTCAAACTCTCTTCAGATTTCGCCACACAAACCAAATCATCAGCATATAATAGGTAGGGGCACCCTCCACTCATCTCATTTCTCCATCATCTACACAATTTCCCTGCCACCCACTCCAATTCTTCAATACCCATCATATACAAATTGAATAACCAAGGAGACATAACACAACCTGCCTCACTCCGCTATAATACTAAACCAATCACTTTTGGACACATTTATTCTTACAACACGCCTCACTATCGCACATACAATACTTTTTCGATTCCATTCACGAAACCTACCACCAACACCATTATATCCTAACACCTGCCATAGAGCTTCCTATCTAACCCTGTTATACGCTGTTATTATATATTTATATATATTTATATATATTTATATATATATCTATATATTATATATATATATTTATATATAATACTATATATATATATTTATATTATATATATCATATATATATAATATTAATTATATATACTATATATATATATATATATATATTAAGAGACGTTCTTCAAAAATTGGAATTTCTAGTCAACTTTGTAACATGCTTTGAAGCAGACTTTTACATTACGAAAAGATGCGGCACTTAATTATAGTGAGGATGAATATACTGAATATCTGCTCTACTCACAAGTTGTTAGTATATATAAACTTCTCTTTAACCCTTATTTTTAATTCATTACAATCTAATTTGATTATCAAATATCTATAGTAGTTATAAATGTGTATAACTGTATATCGAACTTGTTGTTCCAATTTAATGAAATAACGAAGTTAATAACAATTCAGAAACCGATTTTGTAATTTGTATTTTTATTTTTAAGTTGTCAATTTCAGTGTGAAAGCAAACTAATATATATCTGTTCTTCTAGTAATAAAATGAGATTTGTAATTCATATATAAGAAATTCAAATACTTTCACCATAAGTGTTTTATATATTTATTATTTTTAAAATATAAAAGTATAGTTTTAAAAAAGTATATCAGTTGAATATTTAATTGTTTACTGTAAATTATCACTTTTAAATTTTTCTTCTTACAGCTTGTACAGGAAGTAGAGTTGGTTATGGAAATGAAAATTGCTGAAATGTGTGAAAAATTGAAAACCATCTGCAAAAAGGTGAAAAGGGAGATATTGCACAACATCTTGGCCCAGAGTTTTACAATTTATTTATAAAAGAGTATTCATCAATTCATTATATTGAAAGCAATATATACTATGGACCTTGCTTATGGGTTCAGAGTACTTTTTCTCTTGGAGATTGTATTGCACAAGTTTCCGAGAAACAACTTGTTATATTTTAAAAATTTTGCATTCTTGAAGGCTCTGTTATTGCCTTTGGTGTATATTTTATAAGAAATTTATCTTACCCTCAAAGTTAGGGCAGTTTTTAGGGCTACTCCCATCTGCAATAACAAGCGAAAAATTTGGAAAATGTTTGCGGTCTGAAAAACTTAATTACATTTTGAACTCTGTAAACCTTTAAACATGTATAAATTTTATTAAAATAGGAAGTAATTTTTTTTCATTTAAATATGAAAATTGTTAATTCTATATTTCTTTTACATATAATTATAACATTTTATAATGTAATTTTCACAGTTTTTTTTAAAGGAATATGAATAAGCTTTTCAACATTTGCTAGTTCTCATTGTAAACAAATATTAATTTTATTAAAATTGTGAATTTTTATTTTTATTTTTCATTTCTTTTATTTAAATATGAAAATTGTAGTTCCTTAATTAATATAACTTGCAAAATAGTTTGCTTGCCTTTTTTTTTATATATACCGGTATTATTATTATTATTATTATTATTATTATTATTATTCAAGATTGGGAGTAAGGTGCGTAACATGTACTGGAAAAAAGTATAGTAGAAGAATATGACGCAAGTCGAAAAGAAAGCCCAGCCTTATCGCCCCCTTAATAAAATAGCTTTAAGTGAGAACTCGTCGCAGTCAGAAAAATCTACCCTAGGGCTTCATGGCTTCATGAATGTGCCGGGCACTCACTGTGGCACCTCGTCAATGTGGGGTTCATCCCATGGCCGAAGCCCGTAATCATACCCCTTACAAAACCCCCCCATTCACTCCTATTATGCACCTTTATTCTGGCCTAACTCGCATTCCTCTCCTCCAGGCATTCTTTTACTGACTCAATCTACTTTTTCCTCGGTCTCCCAGCCGGTCGATTCCCAACACTCATGCACCATCTGCTTAACCGACTATATCCATCCTTTCCACATGACCAACCAATCTCAATTGTACTCTCGTTTATTCTCTCATTCATCCTTTCTTCAACGAAAATTATTTCCAGAATCATTATTATTATTATTATTATTATTATTAATTGATTATTATTAATATTATTATTATTTATTTATTATTATTATTTTTCAGATTGGGAGTAATGTGCGTAACATGCACTGGAAGCAGAAAAGTATAGTAGAAGATAGACGCAAGTCGAAAAGAAAAGCCAGCCTTATCGCCCCCTTTATAAAATTTTAGTGAGACTCGTCGCAGTCAGAAAAATCTACCCTAGGGCTTCATGAATGTGCCGGGCACTCACTGTGGCACCTCGTCAATGTGGGGTTCATCCCATGGCCGAAGCCCGTAATCATACCCCTTACAAAAACCCCGCCATTCACTCCTATTATGCACCTTTATTCTCGCCTAACTCACATTCCTCTCCTCCAGGCATTCTTTTACCGACTCAATCTACTTTTTCCTCGGTCTCCCAACCGGTCGATTCCCAACACTCATGCACCATCTGCTTAACCAACCGATTATCATCCATCCTTTCCACATGACCAAACCATCTCAATTGTACTCTCGTTTATTCTCTCATTCATTCCTTTCTTCACGAAATTATTTCCAGAAATTTCGCAGAAAATACAAATAAATAATTTAAATGCAAATTTATATTCAGAAAATTTCATTGTAATAATTTATTTTCCATTTTAAATTAATGTATAAAGCATTGGAGTTGCAACTTTTTACGTGGAACCAGAACAAGAAATTTTTTTTTTATACATATAATAAAAATAGCTGCAGGTAAAAATGTTTTATATATTATATAATATTATATATATATATAATATAAGAATATATTTTATAAAAAAATATATATATATATATATATATATATATATATATATAATTTTTTTCCTAAAATTTATCTTATATTATATGTAAAAAAAAAAATGATAATAATAAAAAGAAGTAAATTTATTTTTTACAATGCGTTTATACATTACATTTAAATGGAAAATAATTATTACAATGAAATTTTCTTAATAGAAATTTGCATTTGAATTATTTATTTGTATTTTCTGCGAAATTTCTGGAAATAATTTCGTTGGGACATTTTCATTTCCCATCGAAATTTCGTTGGGATCTCGTTAGGACCATCGAAAAAATCGTTGGGACAGATTGGAAAGTCCCAACGAAACCTCGATGGGACAACTGGCCATTTTGTCACAACGGAAATTTGTGGTCACAACGAAGTCCTAACAAAATCGTTGAGACATGCGGTGTGACATTGTTGCCAGTTGTCCCAACCATACGTTGAGAATCCGTTGGGACACTTTTTGCAGTGTATATATGTGTGTGTGTGTGTGTGTGTGTGTATGTATGCACGTGTCAAAGTGTGTGCACTCGTATGAGTGAGTGCGTGCGTGCACTGCAAAAAGTGTCCCACGAGATTCTCAACGTATGGTTGGGACAACTGGCAACAATGTCACACCGCATGTCTCAACGATTTTGTTAGGACTTCGTTGTGACCACAAATTTCCGTTGTGACAAAATGGCCAGTTGTCCCATCGAGGTTTCGTTGGGACTTTCCAATCTGTCCCAACGATTTTTTCGATGGTCCTAACGAGATCCCAACGAAATTTCGATGGGAAATGAAAATGTCCAACGAAATTATTTCCAGAAATTTCGCAGAAAAATACCAACTAAATATTAAATGCCAAATTTCTAGTAAGAAAATTTTCATTGTAATAATTATTTCCATTTAAATAGTAATGTATAAACGCATTGTAAAAATAAATCTTACTTCTTTTACTTAAGTATACACCATATAAAGATATAAACTATAGAAAAAAAATTATTAGTATATATATATATATATTATTATATATATATAATATTATTATATATATTTATATATATATATATATATATTATACTATATATATATATTTATATTATATATATATATATTATATATTACAAATTTTCCTCTGACCATTATCCTAATGCTCATATGTAAAAAAAAATCGATAATAATAAAAAAGTAAATTATTTTCTTACAATGCGTTTATACATTACATTTAAATGGAAAATAATTATTACAATGAAATTTTCTGAATATAAATTTGCATTTAAATTATTTATTTGTATTTTCTGCGAAATTTCTGGAAATAATTTCGTGAAGAAAGGAATGAATGAGAGAATAAACGAGAGTACAATTGAGATGGTTTGGTCATGTGGAAAGGATGGATGATAATCGGTTGGTTAAGCAGATGGTGCATGAGTGTTGGGAATCGACCGGTTGGGAGACCGAGGAAAAAGTAGATTGAGTCGGTAAAAGAATGCCTGGAGGAGAGGAATGTGAGTTAGGCGAGAATAAAGGTGCATAATAGGAGTGAATGGCGGGGTTTTTGTAAGGGGTATGATTACGGGCTTCGGCCATGGGATGAACCCCACATTGACGAGGTGCCACAGTGAGTGCCCGGCACATTCATGAAGCCCTAGGTAGATTTTTCTGACTGCGACGAGTTCTCACTTAAAGCTATTTTATAAAGGGGCGATAAGGCTGGGCTTCCTTTTCGACTTTGCGTCATATTCTTCTACTATTACTTTTCTTTCCAGTGCATGTTACGCACATTACTCCCAATCTTGAATAATAATAATAATAATAATAATAATAATAATAATAATAATAATAATAATAATAATAATAATAATAATAATAATTTCTGGAAATAATTTCGTGAAGAAAGGAATGAATGAGAGAATAAACGAGAGTACAATTGAGATGGTTTGGTCATGTGGAAAGGATGGATGATAATCGGTTGGTTAAGCAGATGGTGCATGAGTGTTGGGAATCGACCGGCTGGGAGACCGAGGAAAAAGTAGATTGAGTCAGTAAAAGAATGCCTGGAGGAGAGGAATGCGAGTTAGGCCAGAATAAAGGTGCATAATAGGAGTGAATGGGGGGGTTTTGTAAGGGGTATGATTACGGGCTTCGGCCATGGGATGAACCCCACATTGACGAGGTGCCACAGTGAGTGCCCGGCACATTCATGAAGCCATGAAGCCCTAGGGTAGATTTTTCTGACTGCGACGAGTTCTCACTTAAAGCTATTTTATAAAGGGGGCGATAAGGCTGGGCTTTCTTTTTTCGACTTGGTCATATTCTTCTACATACTTTTTTCCAGTACATGTTACGCACCTTACTCCCAATAATAATATAATAATAATGTAATAATAATAATAATAATTACGGCTATAATATATAATAAAAAAGGAAGCAAACTATTTTGCAAGTTATATTAATTAAGGAACTACAATTTTCATATTTTAAATAAAACAAATGAAAAATAAAATTTAAATTTATAATTTTATAAAATTAGTATTTGTACAATGAGAACTAGCAAATGTTGAAAAGCTTATTCATATTCCTTTAAAAAAAACTGTGAAAATTACATTATAAAATGTTATAATTATATGTAAAAGAAATATAGAATTAACAATTTTCATATTTAAATGAAAAAAAATTACTTCCTATTTTAATAAAATTTATACATGTTTAAAGGTTTACAGAGTTCAAAATGTAATTAAGTTTTTCAGACCGCAAACATTTTCCAAATTTTTCGCTTGTTATTGCAGATGGGAGTAGCCCTAAAAACTGCCCTAACTTTGAGGGTAAGATAAATTTCTTATAAAATATACACCAAAGGCAATAACAGAGCCTTCAAGAATGCAAAATTTTTAAAATATAACAAGTTGTTTCTCGGAAACTTGTGCAATACAATTTCAAAGAGAAAAAGTACTCTGAACCCATAAGCAAGGTCCATAGTATATACTGCTTTCAATATAATGAATTGATGAATACTCTTTTATAAATAAATTGTAAAACTCTGGGCCAAGATGTTGTGCAATATCTCCTTTTTCACCTTTTTGCAGATGGTTTTCAATTTTTCACACATTTCAGCAATTTTCATTTCCATAACCAACTCTACTTCCTGTACAAGCTGTAAGAAGAAAAATTTAAAAGTGATAATTTACAGTAAACAATTAAATATTCAACTGATATACTTTTTTAAAACTATACTTTTATATTTTAAAAATAATAAATATATAAAACACTTATGGTGAAAGTAATTGAATTTCTTATATATGAATTACAAATCTCATTTTATTACTAGAAGAACAGATATATATTAGTTTGCTTTCACACTGAAATTGACAACTTAAAAATAAAAATACAAATTACAAAATCGGTTTCTGAATTGTTATTAACTTCGTTATTTCATTAAATTGGAACAACAAGTTCGATATACAGTTATACACATTTATAACTACTATAGATATTTGATAATCAAATTAGATTGTAATGAATTAAAAATAAGGGTTAAAGAGAAGTTTATATATACTAACAACTTGTGAGTAGAGCAGATATTCAGTATATTCATCCTCACTATAATTAAGTGCCGCATCTTTTCGTAATGTAAAAGTCTGCTTCAAAGCATGTACAAGTTGACTAGAATTCCAATTTTTGAAGGAACGACTTGCTGTATATTAATATATATATATATATATAATATATATATTATATATAATTATTATTATAATTATATTATATATAATATATATATATATACAGGCTATAAGTGATAGAAAAGGGAACTTCTATGGCAGGTGTTAGTGATATATGGTGTTCAGGTGGTAGGTTTCTGAATGGAATCAAAAAAATGTATGATGACCATAGTGAGGCGTGTGTAAGAATTAAATGGTGTCAAAAGGTGATTGGATTTAGTATTAATTAGCGGAGTTGAGGCAGGGTTGTTATGTTCCTTGGTTAATTCAATTTGTAGTCTGGATGGGGTTAATGAAGAATTGGAGGTGCGGGTGGCAGGAATGGATTTAGAATGAATGGGAGGACGATGACAGTGGAGCGGTGCCACTACCTTTATATGCTGATGATTTGAGTCTTGTGTGGCGAATCTTGAAGAGAGTTTGAAGAGGATTGGTTAGAGAGATATGGCAGGGTGTGTAAAGGAGGGGTTTGAAGTAACGTAGATAAGAGTAAGTTATGGTGGAGTGAGGACAGTCCTCAGAATGTGAAGTTAGATTAGATGGTGAGCAGCTGGAAAGTGTCTGAGTTGAAATATTTAGGGTATATGTGGAATGAGAAGGGACGGATGATCAGAGAATGTGTAGGGAAGTTGTGAATGGCAGGAGGTGGTGGTGCAATTAATAGTTGCAGTGAATTGTAAAGGGACTAAGTATTGGTGTGCTTAGGGTCTTACTCGAGGGTATGTTGTTACCTGTGTTATGTATAGTAGTGAGGACTATGTCTGGATAAGAAGTATAGATCTAAAAGTTCAATGTGTTCAGATATGGACAATTTTAGGGGGCTTGCTAGGTGTGCGAAGAATTGATAAAATGAGAGGAATGAACGTATTATAGAGTTGTGTGGTGTGGAGAAAAGGGAGTAACGAGAGATAAATGAAAGTATGTTTGAGATGGTTTGGTCATGTGGAAAGGGTGAATGATAGTCGGTTGGTTGGTTAAGCGGACGTATAGTGGCGAGTGTTTTGGAACCGACCGCTGGGAGACCAAAGAAAAAAGTGATTGAGCAGTACAACGAAGTGTCTGAAGAAGAGAAAATGTGAGTTTGACAGAATGCGAGAATTAAAGGTGCCATAAAGGAAAGAATGGCGGGGGTTGTAGATGAGGGGGGTATGGTTGTGGCTCACCCGCGCACCCACCCCCCATGTGCAAGGATGAAACCCTTACATTGCACGATTATACCATAGTGGGGTCCGTCGCGGTCCGTGAAGCTCATAGTTAGTCGGATTTTCTGACTTGCGAACGAGTTCTTTATAATTATAGGTACAGAGGGGCGGTAAGGCTGGGCTTTCTTTTCGAATTTTGTCATATTCTTCTGTACTTTTCTTTTCCGATGCATTACGCACCTTACCCAGTGCTTGGGGAGCAAATGGTAGATGAAGAGAGTATAATTAATATATATCATATATATATTATATAAATATATTATATATCTATAAATATTATATATATATAATATATATATATATATATATTATATATATATACTATAAGATTTTATGGATTTTGCCACAGGCGTAGATAGGATTAATATAGAGAAGCTCTATGGCAAGTGGTTAGTTGATATATGGTGTTGGTGGTAGGCTTTGAAGAATCAAAAATATATGTATGAGGATAGTAAAGCGTGTGTAAGAATATGGAGATTGAAAGTGATTGGGTCTATATTAATAGCGGAGTGACGGCAGGGAGGTGTTGTGTCTCCTGGGTTATTTAGATTTGTATATGGATGGGGTTATGAAAAAAATTAAGAGGCAGGGGAGCGGGAAGGTTGTTAGAATGTTGGAGAATAGAAGAGAGTTGAGGGCACCCTACTTATCATATGCGATTGATCTTTTTTTGTGTGTGGCGATCTGAAGAGAGTTTGAGAGGATGATTGGTAGAGAGATTTAGGGTGTGAAAAAGAAAGGGTTTGAAAGTAACGTACGATAACAGTAAGGTTATGGTTGTCAGTGGAGGACAGTCTTCTTTGTAGGAAGTTCTTGTTGCATAGTGGTGCAGCCAACTGCGGGACAAGTGGTCTGATTTAAATATTTAGGGAATATATGTTGGATGAAAAGGGAACGGATGTACAGAGGTTATGAATGGTATAGGAAGGTGGCTGGTGCAAATTAAATCGTTGTTGGTGGACGTAAAGGGACCAAGATCTGAGTGCATATAGGGTCTTACATCTGAGTTGTTGTTACCTGTAGTTTAATTGATATGTAGTGAGACTCTGAGTCTGGATAAAAGGTATAGATCTAAAGTCAAGTGCTCAGATGGACAATCTTAGGGGCGTGTTATGTGTGAAAAGAATTGATAATTTAAAAAATGAGAAATGAACGTATTAGAGAGTTTGTGTGTGAAGAAAGTGGGTAAATGAGAGAATAAATGAAAGTCCGTTAGAGATGGTTTGGTCATTTGGGAAAGCATGAATGACAGTCGGTTGGTTAAGCAGCTGTATAGTGCGTGAGTGTGTTGGGAATCGACCGCTGGAAGACCAAGGAAAAAGTGGATTGAGTCGTGAAGTATGTATGACAGGAGAGAGTGTGAGTTTGGCAAAGCGAGAATAAAGGTGGGGGCATATTGAAGTGAATGGGGAGTTTTGTGAGGGGGCATAGTTTTGGCCCACCTGGTACAGGGGATGAACCCTCACTGACGATATCCCATAAGTGAGGGTCCGTCGCCGGTTTCCCGTGAAGCTCTTAGGGGTGGATTTCTGAGTGCGGCACGAGTTCTCATAATAGTATAGAGGGGGCAGTAAGGCTGGGCTTTCTTTATGACTTGCGTTCATTATTCTCTACTACTTTTCTTTCCGATGCATGTCAGGCACCTTACCCCCAGTCTTGGGAGAAAAAGGAAGCATAATAATAATAATATAATAATAATTATAATATAATAATAATAATAATAATAATATATAATAATAATAATAAGATAATAATAGAATAATAATAATACTAATAATAATAATAATAATATATATTATATATATATATATTATATATACTTATTATATATATATATATATATTTATATATATATATATATATATATAAGATAATATTACTATATATATATATTATATATATATATATAATATAATATAGCTATATATATATATTTATATATATAAAAGTTGTGTAAATATAAGTTTCAAAATTCCTTTAAGTCAAGTGAAGTGTAACTTTATAAAACTATATAAAAAAGAACAATAATTTTGATATAGTAATCACCTTTAAGAATTATTTCTTCATTGCTTCTTAACTTCGAACGAATTTTTCTTCTTCTGTCTGAGATTGCCTTGTGAGAACGCTTAAAAAAAACAGTTTAACTTTAAAATTAGTAATACGTGGCTATACTTCAAATATATAATAAAATTTCAAACGAGTGTTAAGTTTATATTTTGAATTTCTTTGCTCATACCAGGGGACCTTTTGATTTATGTTTTCTCAAAACATTAAGAGGCTCTCTCAGCATCTTAGGGTATGTTTCTAGGAGTTTATTTGAAGTTGAGAATACCCAATGCCCTGTTCGTTTGAATTTGATGACATCAACAAACTTTCCTTACTGAAAAAATTTAAAACCTTGATTATTATGGTGGCTATTTTTTTATTAAAAAAAATAAAAAACTAATACATATTTAATTAAATTCAGGTAATTTTTTTCTTAAATATATTTTAAATAGCATAGATTAAAATTTTGGCGATTAAGTAAATTATAATATTTGCTTCATGCAAGGTGTCTTGTTACTTTACATATTTCAGAGTGACCTTTTTAAAAAGTAATAAATTTACTTACTCTAAATAATATATTATTTCATTCACAAGATTGAATATGGTCTTTCGTTCTGTTTCTCCAACATCATTCCCATACGGCATAACTTGTGAACTGAAAGCAGGCAGTTTAAGTCTCGAAAATAGAAGTTCCTTTACAGTGTGTTTGATAGTGGGTGTAGAAGTTTTATCGCAATAATCATGTACACTTGACTGCAAGTTAGAAGCAAAGGATGAAACCTTAATAATATAATATATTATTTACTAATGAATGTAAGAAATATTAAGTTATCTCTGGATACCTTGATGAGCGAATTATAATATGTAACTTTTTCCCTATATCATATGATAAAAGGGTATCAGGAATTTCAAGTTGGGAATATGATTTGCATATAAGATCGCAAAGAATACTGCACTCATAAGTCATAATTATTTTATTATAGTTACTATTATCTTTTTTGCATACAAAAGCCACTTTTCCATTTTTTAAGATTATTTCTTCAATAAACAATATTGTTATTTTATCAAAGTGATTTATCAAAGTAATTTTTTCTAATGTGACAATGTTTGATTTTTATTCAAAAATTTGCAACTACATCTACAACATAGAAACTTATGCCTCTCACCTTCTCAGCAACTGGTTTTTCACAAACATTTTCAATAAGTTGCTCACACTCAGATTCACTGACTGCAGTACTGGGTAAATCAATGTCAGTTGGAACAGAAATATGAATCCCAGAAACATCTTCATAATCTACCATTTCATCAGATGTTTTATTTGACAATATATATATTTATCGTGTATATATATATATATATATTATATATATATATATATATATATATATATATATATATATATATAATATTATATACTATTATATATTTTATACTTTTATATATTTATATATATATATATATATATATATATATATATATATTTATCTCCTTACTTGAATCCCCAGACTGGGGGTAGGGTGCGTTACATGCATTGGAAAAGAGAATGAGTAGAGATATGACAGTCGAAAAGAGCCCATCCTTGCCGCTCCCTCTATAACCTATTTAGTGAGAAGCTCGTCACAGTCAGAAAATCCACCTGAGCTTCACGGGGACTCCGACGGATTACACTATGGCATACGTTCAAGAGTAGGATTCATCCCTTGGGCAGGTAGGCCACAACCATGACCCCTCACAAAAACTTATTATGCACCTTTGTTTTCTCGCCATCTGTCAAAGTCACACCTCTGCTATAGGACATTCCATTTAATGACTCAATCACTTTTCTTCAGTCTCCCAGCCAGTCGATTCCTAACACACTCACAACTATATATTCGCTTAACCAACCAACTGTCATTCATCCTTTCCAACACATGACCAAACCATTTCAAAGTACTTTCATTTATTCCTCTTTACCCTTCTTCACACATAACTATCTATCTAATACGTTTCATTCCTCTTTTATCAATGCTTTCACATGGTAAACGCCCCTAAGAGTTATTATATATATATATATATATATATATTATAATATATATATTATATATATAGTATATATATTATATATATATATATATATTATATATTATATATATATTATATATATATACTGTTATATATAAAATAAAAAAAAAGGTTTTAATAAAATTGTATGTTGTTCATATTGTAGCTACGGAAAATACTTGGACTTTTTTTAATTTTGTTCTCTATATGGAAAATTTACCAGGAGTGACATGATACAAGTCATATACACAATGTTTTACATCTATTGAGATACAGAGGCCAATAAATATCTTCTCATAGAGACTGTGATGGGATAGGTGGCAAGGGGGCACAATAAGAAATTAGATATTTACAAGCATTGCCATCTGACATAAGAATCATTCATTCAAGCAATAGAGTTGTTAATTTTTGGAATTGGTTCTTGGTCCATTGTTAGTGTGACTCGATTGCAACAGTTAAGAAAGGATTGGAAAGTATATTGATTTGGTTTGGTAGTAAATATAGAAATATTTTGATAAGCCAAGTTGCGGAGTTACAGTAGCAGTACAGTTACAGAGTGATTAGTTAAACAAAAATGCCATGTTTCCGACTATAGCAAAGTTATCAAAGCTTGTAGTGTGGTTTAGCATGTACTTTAGCTATAGTTTTATTCCTTTTAGTGGTAGACTTTGTGTTATTATATAAGTTACTGACAAACCTTAGGGTGCTCTGTGATTTTGGATGTGCATGTTGACTGGGAGAGTCTCAATAGGCCCATGTGGCTTCTTCCTTTCTATATTTCCAATGTTCTAAACATTTACAATAACTCAATCAACCATTAAAATATAAAACTTCATATAATTTTGATATCATTTTTGTTAATTAAAAGTTTCTAGTTTTAGTACAGTAATTTATTCAAAAAGACACAGGAACTAAATTATTACCTTATTTTCATCTTTGTATGGTAATTCTTAAGATTTATGGTCCCATACTCTCCTTTTCATAATTTTTCCAAAAAAAAAAAAATTTATTTTATTAGGAATTTATTATTATTATTATTATTATTATTATTATTATTAGTAGTAGTAGTAGTAGTAGTAGTCGTAGTAGTAGTAATATCTCATATATATATATATATATATAATTATATAATATATATATTATTATTATATAATATATATATATAATATATATATATATTATTATATAGTATATATGGTCAATGATCAAAACTTATGGAAATGCAAATGCATGGCAAATGAGCATTTGTCTAAGTTTTTCCTCACATTGTCAGTGCTGAGAATATACCAGTACCAATCATAGGTTAGGAAATACAATGAACAGAGCTTCTTTTAGTAAGATGTTCATGTTTTATACTTTTGTATCTTAAATATTTAGTGCCAAATCTTATGAATTTTAATAATACTATTTTATAATAGTATTATTAAAATTCATAAGATTTGGCACTAAATATTTAAGATACAAAAGTATAGAACATGAACATCTTACTACAGGAAGCTCTGTTCCTTGTATTTCCTAACCTATGATTGGTACTGGTATATTCTCAGCACTCACAATGTGAGGAAAATCTTAGACAAATGCTCATTTGCCATGCATTTGCATTTAAAATAAAGTTTATGATCATTGACCATATATATATATATGATATATTTAACTAACTACTACTATAATAAATTCCTAATAAAATATTTTTGTGTAATTTCGTAGATTGTGAAAATTATGAATAAGTATGTTGAATCTTAAGAATTACCATAACAAAGATGAAAATTAATAATCAATTTAGTCCTGTGTCTTTTCAATGGTAGTGTGACGTTTAGCAAATTGTACGTTTAGCTATAGTTTGTCTTTAGTGGTAGACTTTGTGTATATTATATAAGTTACTGACAAACCTTAGGGTGCTCTGTGATTTTGGATGTGCATGTTGACTGGGAGAGTCTCAATAGGCCCATGTGGCTTCTTCCTTTCTATATTTCCAATGTTCTAAACATTTACAATAACTCAATCAACCATTAAAATATAAAACTTCATATAATTTTGATATCATTTTTGTTAATTAAAAGTTTCTAGTTTTAGTACAGTAATTTATTCAAAAAGACACAGGAACTAAATTATTACCTTATTTTCATCTTTGTATATGGTAATTCTTAAGATTTTATGGTCCCTACTCTACCTTTTCATAAATTTTCCAAAAAAAAATTATTTTATTCAGGAACTTTATTATTATTATTATTATTAATTATTATTAATTATTATTATTATATTATTATTATTATTTTATATTTATTTTATTAGTAGTAGTAAGGTAGTACGTCATATAGTAGTAATATATACTATATATATATATGATATATATTAATAATATAAATATTATATATTATTATTATATATATATATATACATATATATCATATATATATATATATATACTATATCATATATATATATATATATATATATATATATATATATACGGTATATATATGGTCAATGATCATAAACTTTATTGGAAATGCAAATGCATGGCAAATGAGCATTTGTCTAAGTTTTTCCTCACATTGTGAGTGCTGAGAATATACCAGTACCAATCATAGGTTAGGAAATACAATGAACAGAGCTTCCTTTAGTAAGATGTTCATGTTTTATACTTTTGTATCTTAAATATTTAGTGCCAAATCTTATGAATTTTAATAATACTATTTTATAATAGTATTATTAAAATTCATAAGATTTGGCACTAAATATTTAAGATACAAAAGTATAGAACATGAACATCTTACTACAGGAAGCTCTGTTCCTTGAATTTCCTAACCTATGATTGGTACTGGTATATTCTCAGCACTCACAATGTGAGGAAAATCTTAGACAAATGCTCATTTGCCATGCATTTACATTTAAAATAAAGTTTATGATCATTGACCATATATATATGACATATTTACTACTACTACTAATAATAAATTCCTAATAAAATAAATTTTTTTTTTTTGGAAAAATTATGAAAATGAGAATATGGACCATAAATCTTAAGAATTACCATACAAAGATGAAAATAAGGTAATAATTTAGTTCCTGTGTCTTTTTGAATAAATTACTGTACTAAAACTAGAAACTTTTAATTAACAAAAATGATATCAAAATTATTTGAAGTTTTATATTTTAATGGTTGATTGACAGTTATTGTAAATGTTTAGAACATTAGAAATATAGACAGGAAGAAACCACATGGGCCTATCGAGACTCTCCCAGTCAACATGCACATCCAAATCCACAGAGCACCCTAGGGTTTGTCAGTAACTTATATAATATACACAAAGTTTACCACTAAAGAAAAACTATAGCTAAAGTACATGCTAACCACACTACAAGCTTTGATAACTTTGCTATAGTCGGAAACCAGCTTAAAAAATGCATACTGGATAACCAATAATAAACCTCTTCAAATTTGGACTTCCTTCGATTCCGCATGCAATCTACTCTTGAAAAAGGCTCCAGGACGGAGTGAAAGCTTGGTTGGCCCTAGAACACATAGGTATAGCAAATAGTGCACAATAGTGTTTTTTTAATGTAATTATAACTTCCTTTATTGCTTTAAAATAAAATGTTTTAATATTATTTGTTTGAAAAGGGATTAAAAATAACTTATACATGTGAAATAGCAAGTGAAGCTAAATAACTAATATATATATATATATATATATATATATATATATATATATATATATATATATATATATATATATATATATATATATATATATATTATATATATACCGTAAAAAGGGGGAAATTGGCCTCAAAGGGTAAAATGGAGTCAGTTTGTAATATTAATATAATTTTATAATGAAAAAATTAGGAGTTTTTCATAATGTTTTTTGTTAGTATAATAATTATTTAAATTATTTTGTAGTTATTTAATTAAATAAATGACAATTATGACTCAAAAAAATTTCCCCACTTTCCAATAATGTAATTTTTAAATTTTCAACAAAAATTGTAAGACTTCCAGAGTCTTGAAGAGTGAAGCTTTCAAAAATTCCAATTAACACCATAAAGAACAGTGTAAAGGTAAGACTTTTCATCTAAATAATTGTACATTTATATGTTAGTTTGTAAAATATTTAAGGTTTTCACTTTTGGGGTAAAATGAGTCACTATATCTTTAACTATAAATAACCTTTTTTTATTGTTTTTAATAATATTTTCCCTTTATTGTTTATCTATTACCTATATTTAATGTCTTTGATATAATTTGATAATCAATTGACAACATAGCTTATTTCCTCTCTGCAGATGCCCAGAAAGTACCAGTACCAAAAGAAGGTAGGTGTCAGGTGACTTATGTACACCCAAGAAGACATCTTACAGGCAATTATTGATGTTGAAGAGGGTGCAGGTATCCGCGATACCACCAGAAGATACAATCTGACATATGAAACCCTTTCAAGAAGGATAAGAGGTGAAGTTCAAAATCCCGGAAGAAGTGGTTGAGGTACAGTCTTTCTGAGTTGTGAGGAGAGGTGTCTCACGGAACAGCTTTAATAATTCTTAGCATTGACTAAAAAACTAATCATTTTTTGTAACAAATAATGAATTTGTTTAATTATGTATAAATAATAAAACTTCTTCTTTTTTTAATAATATTTAGGTGTTTTAAAAGATAATATCAATTTAATGCAAATAGAAATTTTACTTTTTCTACAAATATCTATGCTTAAAAATGATCATAAAATATAAGTTAGACTTGTTTTTTCCTACCCAAAATAATTTTACAACACCTTTAATACTTTTTTAAAATTTATATATTAATTAAAATACTAATGTACAACAGTAGAGAAATAATATTCAATGCGCTATTACTCCCAACGGAGTTGACTCACTTTCCCATTTCATAATTTTGGCCATCTTCATTTTTTCAAAATTGTACTAAAAATATTTAGTTAAATTTTTAATATTATTCGGTCAGTTATAACATTAGGAAGGTTTGAATTTTGAGAAACAACATTTACATATGGATGTAGATGAAATTTTCATTTTTGCATGACTTCACAAACATAAAAAAAGCCTAAATTTTGGCCAATTTTTCCCCCGTTTTAAAGATATATATATATATATTTATATATATATATATATATATATATATATATATAATATATATTATAATATATATATATATAATATATAATATATAATAATATATATATTATATATATATATATATATATAATATATATATTAGTGTTAGCATTGAACCAACTTTGAGGTTGATCTGATACTGATATCAATTTCCCAACAATTTCTGTTACGATACAATATCGATACTTCAAAATAATCTGCTTGTAATTCGATACAATGCTGGCATAAATATACTTTATTCTCTCTGAATCTCAAGTAATTATAAATACCATACTACTATTCACAAATTCTGATAATGATGCTGTTTACTGATCTCAAAAATTGGTGTGAATACCCAATGATACGATTACCATGTTTATGTGCATGCCCTCTATATATATTATATAATCCGGTATATATATATATATTATAATATATATAATATAAATATATATATATATTATATATATATATATATATATATATATATATATATATTATATATAATATATATATATATATATATATAATATATTAGATTAGAAAAGTAAATTTTAGATTAAGACACTGATAAGAATTTTATTTCTAATATTGCTTATTAAATGACGTGGTCAAAATTGGTCGACACCAACGATACATTCATGTTTTGGTGTCCCTAATATATATATATAATATTATATATATAATATATATATATTATATATTATATATATATATAATATATTATTTATATATATATAATATATTTATATATATAAATGTTTGTAAAATTTAAAATAGCTTAAGACATACATAATATTATAGTAATGCCTTAGTAATTAGAAGGTGGTGAAAATTACTTGAGATTTAGCATATAATATAAAATATAAATCTTAGTAACAAAAGCTTTCGACAGAATCATGGCCCTCTTTCAGCTGTTTCTTATGTAAGACTACAATATAAAATTAAAATTAATAAAATATTTGAAATCATTGTAATTTTTGTTTTAAAGATTTGAAAAAAGGTGAGTAATTTAAAATGTTGTGTAGTGATTAGTTTGTAAATTGAAATTATCAGTGTTGTTTATACAAAATGATTCAGAAATTTTTCCTAAGGTGTAAGTTATCAATGTGAATAATGGGTGTAATGTGGTTTATATCTATAGTGTGATGTGTGTGGAATCTATTGATGGTGAGAGCAGAAGTTGGATTGCAAGTTGTAGGTCAATATTTATTGTTCTGGGTATTTTCGGTGTGTGATGTCATAGTGCTTTTTTAACTTATGTGTTTGTTACAGTTTAGACCATGGATCTTCGTAAACACATTGAGCGATTGCGAACATTGTTGTGTGTGTCGGATTGTGAGGATTTTTTTAGAGGCAAGAATGTTGGAAGAAAAAATTTGTATAGAGTTAGGAAGGAATTGTTTAATATGTTTGTGAATATGTGAGGGTAAAGGGAGAAAAGAAGTGTGATTTCTGTTTTTTTTTGTGTTTTGTGTATTGTAATAGTGGATTTGACTCTGAGTAATGCTGAGTTGATGATATGATGTGGGTAAGATAATTTCAAAAAGGTGGAAAAAGAAATCTTTTTCAGTTTGTAAGTATATAGGGGAACAAATTCTAAAAGCTCTTAGAAAAAGGAATGATAATGTACCTAATTTTGTGTTGATAGGATGGGATGAGAGAACCAATGTGTGTAGTAAGGGTTGGCATTGGGTTTTCTGTAGATGGAAAATTGTAAGGTATTGTTACAGTCCAAATCATCAAAGTATCAAGAAAAGGAAGAGTATTGTTAGTGGAATTTTCAATAGTAAATTTTGTTAGGGCGTATGTTATTGATGTGTGTAAGAATATCTAAAGGATTGATGTTAAGGGGAACAGCGGCAAAAACAACCCTTTAGATATTCCTACACACATCAATAACATACACCCTAACATAAAATTTACTATTGAAAATTCCACTAACAATACCCTTCCTTTTCTTGATACTTTGATTATTTGGACTGACAACATCTTACAATTTCCCATCTACAGAAAATCCACTGAATCCTCTTACTACACACATTGGTTCTCATCCCATCCTATCAACACAAAATTAGGTACATTATCATCCCTTTCTCTAAGAGCTTTCAGAATTTGTTCCCCTATATACTTACAAACTGAAATTGATTTCATCTTTTCCACCTTTTTGAAATTATCATCAAATCCACATTACGCAGAGCCAAATCCACCTATTACAACACACAAAACACAAAAAACAGAACTCACACTTCATTCTCCCTTTACCCCCACATATTCATAAATATATTAAGCAATTCCTTCCTAACTCCATACAAATATCTTCTTCCAACATTCTGCCTTTCAAATAAATCTTCAAACCTCACACACGCAATAATGTTACCAATCCTTAATGTGTTTACAAGATTCCATATCTAAACTGTAACAACACATACATTGGAGAAACACATGGACATTATCGCAAAAATACAACATGAAATAATGACCTACAACTTGACAATTCTAACTCTGCTCTCACATTCATGATCCCACACAATTACACTATATATATATATACCGATTTTGACACCTTATTCCACATTGGATAACTTAACCTTTTAGAAATTTCTGAATCTTTTTTGTATACAACAATCTGATGAAATGAAATTTACAAACTAATCACTACACAACAACAATATGTATTCTTTTCCCTGTAGCTATTGAGTTTTTGAGATATGGCTTGTGGCTCTTCTAGAGGCTGCCTCTATATTATAATAATATTTATAGTAATATTATATATATTATTAATATAATATATAATATATATATATATATATATATATTTATTATTATGATTAGTATATATATATATATATTAATATATATATATATATATATTATACACGTTTGGGGATTGTCCGTCAAATGTATCTTAAAAACTATTAATGTTACAGTAAAACGGAATAACATTGCTGGAATGCTGTCCAATTTTAGTGCTGAAAAATGTAAAAAATAAGAAAAATAAAAAAAATTTTAAAAAAAAATTATCTCAAAATTTATAAGTAACAGGAAAGGAATAATTTTTGGAATCCTGGTAAAATTTACATAGGAATAAAATAAAAAATAAATACAAAAATTGTTAATATTTATAGTAATATGATTAGAGGGCCTATTTAGAGACGTTTTATTTTTCTCGTTATAAAATAAATAGATTTCTAATTAAATTTGCTTTATGACGGTAAACTAGGGGGATCGAGCGACGGGAACACAGGGGGGGATGTTTCACTCCGTAGGGGAGGGGCGGAGGACCTGCGACACCCAAATACCAAGAGCGGGGGTTCGGAGACCCTCCCCGGAGGGAACTACCCTGTCGTTTTCCGGAAGGCCGAGAGACCCGACTTGCCATCGGGGCGGTATACCATTGGGTATTTCTTTAGTAAAGAAAAAAAAAAAGCAAACTTTTAATAGAAGTCTATTTATTTTAAAGAGAAACCAATAAAAGGTTTCTATATTTCTATAATTATTAACAATAATCTTATTTTTTTTACATTTCCTATGTGAAATTTTACAAGGATTCCAAAAAATGTATTTCTTTTTTCGGTGTAGCTATTGTAGTTTTTGAATTATATATTATTATTTTTTTTTTTATTTTTATTTATTTTTTTTTTTTTACCTATTTTTATAGCACTAAATTGGCCATTTCCAATGTATTCTTTTTTACTGTAGCATTAATATGTTTTTAAGATAATATGAATGGACAATCCATAACTGGCTGCTCTAATTATATTATATAATATATATATATTAAAAGTATTATATATATATTATTTATATATATATATATAATATATATATTTATATATATATAATATATATATAATATGATATGATACCAAAACACCAATTCCATATAGCCATCCAGTCTCATTCTTAAAGTGCACATCACAGTTGTCACTCAACTCTTATATGGCAACACATTTACAAATTAAAACCCTATTTAATGAAAAGAATAACCTTCTCCTTCATCTTATATTCAATCCTAAAACCATTTTTAAAACCTGCAAATTACGCAAACAGTTGACCAAATTTCCATCAAATTTCACTTCGGGCTTTACCCATAATAAGTTTCATTAAAATAATTTGAATATCTAACATATGTAATTTTAAAAAATTATCTAAATCGCTGTAATATTTAATTCCCACGACAAATTTTGTCTTCACGAAATTAAACTGTTATAAATAAGTATACGTTATTATTATAGCTCTAGCTCCGGTTTCACCTGAAACAAACGGTCCAATTCATCATTATATTATAAATTAATTTTTAGTATAGCAATCATTGCAATTAGCTGTACTTAAAACATAAACTTTTAAGTTCAACAAATTTGGTATCAAAAAATATGTCTTTGAAGTTTTTTTCTTAATATTTTTAATAATTGTTTTAATATGAATATTTTCGATTAAACATTTAAAAAAAAAGAAGAAAAAAAAAACAATAAATGAAAAGCGTAACTCTTCCTTTCCGAATTTATGGTTTCGTTCATGCTTCCAATAAATCCTTTGGAATTGTTCCTACGCGCCATACGATGAAAAACTATTTTTTCTATTTTGCTAAATCTATATCTGTTTGTTACGAATATTTTCAAGATATAATGGGGATTATCATATTACATTTTTTTTTTTTCCTGTACTCAA
>JABUQX010025479.1:0-30402 GCA_015478945.1 Trachelipus rathkii
TGTTTACCATGTGGAAATTTAATATTTAAAATCATTTCCTATCGAAGTAATGATTTGTTATTTAACTGTTTCAAAATTGAACGATGGACTTCTCCGCTAAATAAACTCTTATATATAAATTAAAATTAACTTATAATTTTATATAACAGCGAAAAAATGTAAGAATAATAAAAAGGTATATGATAGATTATATAATATACTATATACTATCATATAACGTATATATATATATAATATTTATATTATTATATATATTATATTTATATATATATATATATATATATATATATATATATATATACAGTGGGCGGAGGGGGGGGGGGCAGGGGGGGGCCTCTTCCCCCCCCCTAAATCTTGGCGAAAAAAAAATTATGAACCTTATAATGTTGTCAGACGACGTTTTTAAGGATTTATTAGTAGAAAAACGAAAAAAATACATCAATCGATGGATAATGAAAAGTTTAATTACTTATATATAATACGATGAGACCGTTTTAACCTAATTTCTTTCTAAAGTTTTTAATGCGTTTTCCTTTCATATTGCTAAGCTTCAAAACTAGCTTTGGGTGCTTTTATACAGCCTAGGCTTCTATCTGACATTTTATTCTCGACTAGAAACTCTCAATATGTCGATGCATTTGGGGGCCTTGCCAAGCTGTTAAATCAATCACGGAAAGCGTACCCGTTATATTCAGCTGAAGACAACACATCAAAAAATAATTGCGGAAAATAAAAGAAATATACAGCAATTTTGAAGACATTAATTCTCTGCGGAACCCATGACTTACCTTAAGAGGTAAAGACCTGCATGAGGAATATTTGAAGACCTGATTAAGCTGCGAACAGAATGTGAGTACGGATTGTGGAATTGAAAGAACATTATTCAAGGACAGAAGAATCCCGTTTGGACGTCTCCGATGATTCAAAAATGAACTGATCAATTTGTGTGGAATTATCATAATAAAACATGATTGTCGCGGTTGCAAAAATTTTTTTGTATCTACTCCATATTGGCAGATGAAACTGCGGATATATCAGGCAACAAACAATTATCTTTGCATTAAAATTTGATCTTGAAAAAAGACTGTTCGAAAAGATATTTTGGGGTTTGAAGTCTTAACCATTGCAAAAAGAATTGATTTGTTTTTTAGTAACAGGTTTGAAGCCTAGTCTATGCGTTGGTCAGGGGTACGACAGCTGCGCAGCATTGGCAGGATAAACATAGGGTTCAAAAGAAACTGCGGAAAAAAATATGAAAAAAAGAAGATTATATTTTTACTGTGTAAGCCATCGGCTTAATTTGGTCATTAATGACCTAAACATTATTCCTAAAAATTTGAAATACTATTGCCACAATAAAAGACAACTTTTTTCAGAGGACTTCCAACCTAAAAGAAAAATTACATCCCAACTTGCCTAAGCTTTGTGGAAACCTGTTGGACTCAAAAATATCATCATAGCATTGCTATTTTCTATACAATAGAAAAATTGTCAAAGGAAGGCAACATCAAACAAGAAAAACAGCTTTTCTATTTTCTGTTCGGCAAACCAAGACCATTTCATTTTTACCTCTTTTTCCGTAATAAACCAAAATATTTTGCTTTGGGTTGAACAGGGTATAAAGTATATTCAAACAAAAAATATTTACCTTAAACAGTACTCTGATCATATCCAAAGAATTTTGAAGGTTGTCAAAGACCAATGCAAAACTGCTGATCAAATAATTGCTGATCTGATCTTATCCGCCAATGCTAATACTGCTGAGTTCTTAGTAGAACTTGCATCACCTAGAAAAGTACAATCTCAACAACATAAAGCAAATCATCCTGCTGAAACTTCTGCTGAATATTGGAAGCGTTCTGTACTTGTGCCTTATCTTGACTTACTTTCATCATTTTTAGGAGACCAGAATTTTCAGGAAAATCAATCGATTTTTTCAATTTTATCTTTTTCATTTGCATTCCGTTTCTTATGTTAGGGCTCCCGTAGGCAGTTTGTGTGAGAAAGTAAATTGTTTTTCAGAGTTTTATGGATCTTGATGTCAATAAATTCCATAAACTGACATATGGGGTTACCTTGTGGCTGGATAAAAAATGGATAAGCAAAAGTTGAAAGACTTGAAACTTACTGAAATTATTAAAGAAGCCGACCCCTTTTTTCCTCAAATCAAAAAACTGTCTATTAATTAAGTAAAATTGAAAAGTCTTTCAGCACTCTGCGAAGAGTTAAGACTTGGCTATGAAAAACAATGAAGAAAGACAGGCTTAATAGACTATGTAGGATGAGTATTCATTAAAAATAGTAAGTGAAAAAAATGAACGAATTGAAAAAAAATGTAATGCGGAATTCGTTCAAAATCCAGGCGTCTAATGCTAGTGCAGATTTACTATCAAATCACCCCCCCCCCCCTCTCAGGACTCAAGTACTAGCCACACATAAATATTACTTACGTTTCTCAAATAAGGTATTTTTATTTTTATTCACCTCATGACACAAAATTTATTAACTACAACTGTTGTAGACTTGTTATATTATTTATTTTATTACCGAAGTAAGCTTTTTTATCCTGTGATACTAACCCAAAGTCGTCAAAATCTTGCGTACCCACAACACACACACACACACACACACACACACACACATAATCTATATATATATATATAATATATTATATATATATATATATATATAATATATATATATATATATATATATATAATATATATATTATATTATAATATTATTACTATATATATATCACTCAACCTTTGCCCCCCCCCTAAGTGAAATCCGCCTACGCCATGTATGATATATATATATATATATATATATATATATATATATATATATATATATATATATATATAAAATGCTAAAATAAATAAATAAATAAACAGAACATGCTTTCGATTTGTAGCAGTAAAACTGCAACAATTTCGGCTAGAACATCTAATAATAATAATAATAATAATAATAATAATAATAATAATAATAATAATAATAATAATAATAATAATAATAAAAATAATAATAATAATAATATAATAATAATAATAATATAAATAAATATAATGAATAATATATAATAAGTTACCCAAATGAGATTTTCCTCCATGATTTCCATCTGATTGGTTTCTTTTAATCAAATTATATAAAATGTATTTTAAAACGTGGCATGGAAACCCCACTTGGGGGGAAGTGGAAGCGTTATGGCTTATCCCCCCCCCATTTTTGAAGAATAAAATGTATCACGCGAAAAGGAAATGCAAAGAAAGTATCAACAAGTCATGCACTGTTTTTTTAATTTCTTAATATAATATATATATATATATTACTATATATATATATAATATATATATATTATATATATATAATATATATAATATAACTAATTATATATATTATTTTTATATATATATATATAATATATATATATTATATATATATATATAATATATATGGTCAGAGTTTATCTTTAGGACAGGCGATGTAACTAGAGAGAACTACAAATCCTACACTAAAACATGACATTTTTGTAATCAGCGAAGAATTTGAGTGTCAAAATATGTAATTAAATATAGTGGTTCAATATGTTAAAAGGAGATTTTCAAATTTTTAATAATGTAAATATTATTGTACATAACTGCCGTCACAACTTATTATTCCCGTTTTAGTAATGAAGAAAAGCAACACAAGGAACGCTACACGTTCCAGAAATTGCCTTTTTACACGTTCTCGTTTGGGCATAGAATAAGGTTGAAAATAATGTTTAATTTAATTTTTTTTTTTTTTAAATTAAAAAAAAGGGTTTTAAAACTTAATATGAAAGCAGTCGAGGTCTCTCGGCCTAACTGAGTGAGATATGGAAAACGTTCCCCCTCTGTCCCCCGATCGGCTCGACCCCCCTAAAAAAAAAAAAAAAATAATTTTGTCTTAAATTTGTCCACTGATTACAAAAATGTCATTTTGTTTTAGTGCATATTTGTAGTTACTCTTAATTACAGCACCTGTCTAAAAGAGTAAACTCTTGCAATATATATATATATATATAATATAAATATATATTTATATTTAATATATATATTATATATATATATATATATATAATATATTATAGTATACTATATATATATACTAATTACATATATTATATATATATATATATATATATGTTTTTTTTGAGTTCAAGTAAAGGAACCCAACCACAGCCCCAAAAGGAAGCGGCCACACTCGGTTGAATAATCAACTCCATGGAATGGTCCTGGCACATAGTTTAAATGTTACAAATTTGAATGGCGAAATAAATAGTCAGTCAAACATGGATTAAGCTAATGATGATCTACACAATATATCCTTTCCATAGAGATAGTCCCTAATATTACAAAACAAAATCAAATATTGTAAAAAAAGAATTTTCATTTTCTGAAGGATACAAGAAATAGAAGTAAGCGGAAGATCAGATACGATATGCGGATAATTGGTCCAGTTGGGGGGACAATCAATAAGATTATGGTGAATAGATTGCGGGGTAATGAAGACGGCAAGAATTTTCTGATGGAGGAGAATCGACAGAGATATAGTGGAAGAATTGATATGGACTGTGGCCAATATTGATGGGTGCAAAAGTAATCACCTCTTGTAAGCGCTTGTCATGTTCACGGTCAGTAGAGAAGACAATACCAATGTTCAGGCTTCTTAATTTCTTAAGTTTATCTCCGATTGATCACTTGTCCGCAACTCTTGCCAATAAGACCGAAAGCCTTGCGGAGAGCGGGATAGTAATCAGTGATGGGAAAGCGGCCTTGTCGGACTGGACTCTGGGACCGACTTAACGGTGCTTGAGCTAAAGCGTCATCGTGAGAACACCTCCGGAAAAGCAAGAGGATGGCCATTTTTGGCCACTTCGATACCATGTTAGTGTGTTTTTCAGCATTAAATATATTTTGTGTTCCTTTATTTAGAAATTTATCTAGAAATAAATGACTAAGTTGTGAAAGCCTTTGGTCTAAGTAGTGTAATATTATAGAATGTGTTGTAGGCTATGGTATGAGGAATGTAATAATATAGAAATGAGGAAGGGGGTATGGGAGAGGTGCGGTCAGGGAAAGACAAGCAGACTCACCACACTGTCCTCTTGTTGTTAAGAGCCCTCGAGTATGACACACGGAGGTAAAATTACCGTGAACTGCCCGGGAATTGTAGGACAGGAATGATGTGCCTTTAACAACGCAGCAGGATGGCTAGACTTGGAGAGAGAGTCAGGACCAGGCAAATGGTGGGACTAGGGAATAACCAAGTTGTATTTTCCTTCGTCATAAGAGAAAGGCACACCTTTTGCAAAAAGTATGTTGAAGAATTTAAGAATGTTATAAACCGTGTTCGAAATGGCCAGTAATTAGGATTCTGAGGGATCTCTCCCGCAGAATTGGTATTAGAGCAAACGGTATTGGAGTATTGAAAATCGAAGATAGACTTGGCACATGAGTGTATTGCATTCGAAAAAGGGAGTTAACATCACATTTGGACAACTGAACGATCGGAAGGCTCCAGTGGAGATACGGGATCGCCTTCGTTTTGGATGGGATCTAGCAGTTGTAGTAAGAGTTTGCGGAGCCTGTGACCATAGTACTACATTAGCCATAGCCAGATTTATCGATTCGGCATAGGCGATAGGAGACGTAAAATTGGCTTTCGATTCAGCACCCCAGATTTGAAGCGAGAGTCGACGTGATAGGTCTTTTTTTCTCGCGATTGACAATTAGTTATCAAGGAGTTAATATGCGGTTGCATCATGTTAAGTGGTCATCTGATGGATCCTAGAAATTTGAACTGTGAAGTTACAGGAGATGTGGCGAACCATATATAGGTTTAGGTTCCGCTGGAAGAAAGTGGCAGGCTCTCGATGTCCACTTTTTTTCTTAAAACATGGATTAGCTGGAGTGTGTGTGGAGTGGGTTACAAAATGGAAGCCATGGGGGAATTTTAACCCCTTATTGGGAAACATTTTTCAATACCTAGGCGAATTTGCCATTCAGAAAAGGATATATATAGCCTAGTACCGGCATATTATAACGCAAGATCATCAACATAGAGAGAAAAAACCTGACTGTCGCTTGGGATAGAAGTAACAATGTCATTAAATCCGAGAGCAAACAGTAATAAACTTAATAACACTACCCTGGTGGAACGCCTCATCCAGAGAAAGTGGCGAACCTGAACAAAGTTGAAAGGTTTTCTTTTAAGACAAGTCATTTAATTAAAAAGGAGAGCTTGTCCACGGAAACCGAGTGAGTAGAGTTTATGAACTCGAGAACCCAAAACCGTTGTGTCATAAGCTTTTTCAAGGTCAAAAAGACACCAGGAACCATTCCACCAATTGAGAAGGCTAGATCCATAGTACAATATCCAGATTTTAACAAGGAATCTGCGGTTGAACCGAACGATTTTTCTGGAAACCAAACTGGAAGTTTGAAAAAGTCTGGCGACTCTCAAAAACAGGGATAAGGCGGCTTGAAACCATTTTCTCCATTAATTTACAGGAATGACAGGTCAGCGAAATTGGTCCTTGTTTTTCCGCCAACTTTGGATCTTTCCCAGGTTTGAGGATAGGAATTACAAAAGCTGTAGTCCAAATAGATGGAAAAGAAGATTCGATCCAGATTCTGTTATACAGATCCAGCAAAAGCGCTGATGCCGAGGGGTGAATATAATGAGCATAATGTACGAGATCATGTCTGGGCCAAGGGCACCTTCTTTGCTACTTCGCCAGTGCAGCTTTTGATACTCTGCAAGTGTAAAAAAGACGTTAGAGGTATGATCTTGCCGTTCGGCTGTTGAAAATTTTGCAGTTGCAGTGTTAGTTTTCCCAATTTTTGAAAGGCTTCAGGATAGCGGAAGGAGCTCGAGTGGCTAGCAAGACTATAACCTAATGAATCTGCAACAGCAGCAGGAGCGGAGATCGTGTCAGTTATTAGGCCCATAACTGAGAACTGTGGGGTGAGAAGTTGTTGGAGCGACGAGATATTTTCTGTGAAACTTTCCACACTAAAGAAAAGGGAGTTGTGAAGTTGACAGTCGTAAAATAAAGTTCGAAAATATTGTTTAGTGTTTGGCGAGTTAATTCAGCCAAGAGATCTCGCAGCATGCTGGGCTTTTTAAAAAGTGTCACTTTTGGCCGTGCTGTACGGCTTCGCTTTTGTGATTGCCTGTAGAAGTTTTTTCTTCTCTCGGTTAGCTTGTGCGAACTTTTGGGACCACCAAGGGGTTGCCGACCGCCTGCCTGCGGAAGATACCGGAAGGCAGGCTTCCGTTGCTGTGATGACTACATGATGGAAGAAGAAAGGCATCATCAACAGTCGGAACTCCTCTTTGAAGGTAGAAAGTGGGATAGCTGTGGCCTGGTAAAAAGGAGCCCACTCCGCTCGGTCATAACGCTAGCTGGAGTTAGATTTTAACATTAGGCTCGGTACAAGCTCATTTAATGATCACTGCCGTATAAATAATCAAAGCATGACCAGGTAAAGCGATCCATAAGGGAATGAGAGCAAAATGAAATATCAATACAGGAAGAAGTGTGTGTATCTAAACGTTCATTGTAGGGTAGTCCTTGTTAAGGCATCCAGGAAAAGGAGGTTAGAAGATCTTACAAGGATCTTGGACTTAGACGATGGGGTGGCGGAGGCTATAAGGGGTGGCAGAGGTTGAAGTCTCCTAGTATAACAACCGGAGTAGGGATCTGCTTAAAAAGATCAGCTAAGTGGACCTTAGTAAGCTCACTACTCGAAGCCCATTAGATCGAGCAGACAGGAAGGTCGGTGAACAAATGAATTCTTGCTGCTACTACATGAGGTCTAGTTCGGAGAGGGACTGGAGAAAAGGGGGCAAATTTTCCTTTTTATCGAAGTCTTTTGCAAAAGACTTCGATAAAGAGGAAAAATTCTTACGCAGCATTATCAACACCCACATTAAATATACAAGCAACTCAAAAATCACATTTAAACTATACCACAAAACTAGAAAACTTTCTTCCTGCTTCTCTACTAAGAATAACCCTTTCAGTTAATCACCATGTCTGTACCAATTCGCATGTCCCGAGTCAGACTGTACGTCGACGTACATTGCTTGCACAACTAATAGATTAACAGATAGGGCATACCAGCACCGCTTTAAACCCAGTAAAATATATGAACATTTATTCACTAAGCATAGCAAAACAATTGTACCTGATATATCAAAGTTACTTAAATTTTACGCTTCTCATGCGAAGCGCAAAAACTAAAAATAGCTGAAGCTTACTATATAAGACATCTTAAACCAGACATAAACATAAAGTTTAACACAATATCCCTTAGATTAAATATAATATGAAATGCTACCTAAAATTTAACAATTTATAATCTTAAATCTTTTGTAAAATAATTCATTCACTTGTTAGAATCGAAACTCTGAAGATGTCCGATGTTTACGGACGAAACCAGTCAGGAACTAATGAATATAAATATTCATCATACTTTCTTTGTAAATTATTTTCTAGAATAGTTTTAAGAAAATTAAATGGAAATTAGGAGAAAACATTTCGTGAATTGGAAGCTAAAAGTAAAAGTTATATTAAAACAAAAGCTGATATAAAATTTCTAATTAATAATAATAATAATAATAATAATAATATAATAATAATAATAATAATAATAATAATAATAATAATAATAATAATAATAATAAAATGCAACAAGTAAAATTATTTAAAAAATTATAATAATAGGTAATAATTAGTAATAAAAATTGAAAACCGACTCCAAATAATAATAATAATAATAATAATAATATATAATAAAATAATAATAATAATAATAATAATAATAATAATAATAATATAGGAATTAAAAAAATAAACGTGTAAATTAACAGATAGTGAAAATGAATGCAGCATGTGTGTAAGTGTTGAACAATTATTTTCCTTAAAAATTTATTAGACTCGTCCTAAAAGCAATAACGATGATAATAATAATAATAATAATAATAATAATAATAATAATAATAATAATAATAATAATAATAATAATAATAATAATAATAATAATAATAATATGTATTTAATTGTGCGTAAATGAAAAAAATAACTTAAAATACAATACATTTTGCAATGATACGAGACAGTGTTATATATAATACACAAATAGATACTAGATCTAAACCCTACAATGCAATTTACTAGAGACGTTGTGGGAAAAATATAAATGTTATAATTTATGTTACCTAAAAGATGTTAATAACAATAACCATCTTAGTAAAATAAACAATGAAAATAATAATAGTAATAATTAAATTAAGGCCGTTGTGGTCAAGCGGATCAAATAATTTCTCAAAATTATTATCGACTCAAAAAAAAATTATGTGAACGGTAATATATGTTTATGAAATAAAAATACAAAAATAATGATATTCGTGTAAAAAAACCTATAAAAAAAAAAAAAAAAAAAAAAAAAAAAAAAAAAAAAAAAAAAAAAAAAAAAAAAAAAAACTAGAAAAATATATTAAGAGTAATTATAATAAGAAATATTATGATACCGCTACACGTAAAATATAGGAGATAATTACCTCCGTCTGCTTGGTAAGTAGAAATATGAATGACCAAAACGAGGTTGGGTTCTCAAGAAATTGGGTTTTGTGGGCGTGAAAGAACGCCCACCGAAATGAAAAAGTTTAATCTTATGCCAATGGGAATAGTTATATCCTTATACGCCTTGTAGATATGGCTTGGAAAAGTGATGGGGAGTCCTGGATGTTGCTTTTACTAGAAATTTCTCAAAAGACGAACAAATGGGTCCGGAAACAAAAATAGGTTTTTGGTCAAACCAAAAAGGAATAAAGGAAATTATTTATGCTCCGAAGGGATGAAAATTTTTAAATTTATGGGAACGTTGTGAAGATAGGAAAAGGGAGTTGATTCTCTTCTAATCTGTTTTAGAAGATTTATATGCCTATGATTTCAGAGAAGCATTATTTGAGAGATGGCCTTGTTGGGAAATTTAAGACAACAGACAGTTTAAGTGAAAAAAAGAGAAAGGTTCATAAGATGGATTTGGGGAGAGGGGGGAAGGAATACAAATGGTATCAATAAACAGATACATATGTTATTACCTGCATTTTCGAAAGAGGAAATCTTTTTTGAGGTATCTATTGATTAAGAGTCAATATATATATATATATATATTTTCAATTGCCCTTTTGCCTCTCTCTCTCTCACTCTCTCTTTTCTGATAATTCTATTTTTGAGATATATATATATATATATATATATATATATATATATATATATATATATAATTTGATCAATTGCCCTTTTGTTGGATTGACACACTTTATTAAAACATTATTTTCTTAATTAGAGTTACATAAAACCTGGAAATTATTATTTACACTTTTAATTTTCACAAGCTTTCGCCGACATGCGTATGGCTTCTTGAGGTGATTTTTAAGGTTATTGTGACTACTGCGTGGAAAGTCCTAGATTCGGAACTGTGTCTACGATTTTTGGATGGTTGTTATTTTTTTATTTATTGAACGATTTTTTTTTGTAGTATTTAGTATTTGCCATTATTAAATTTTGTATGATATCTATGTTTGCTTCTCCTATGATTTTATTGTAGTTATTGCTATTTTTTACACAAAAGGACTCTGTCATTTTTCATTTATTGGTATATGATACATAAATGATTGGTAGCATGCTTTCTCTGTTAATTCAATGGTTGGAGTTGCTTTTATGGTATGTCAGAGCAGAATTTTGATTATCCATCACCAAATCATGCTTGTGCTGATAGTTTCGTCTTTTGAATTCTATTGTTTCCCCTATAAAGATTGCTGGACAATTGTGGCATGGAACTTGATAAATGCATTGTGCTTTATTAGAATTTTTAAATTTGTTGGGTTTTAGAACTTTTTTTAGAGGTAATGTGTTTGAAGATATAAAAAAAACTGATACCAAAGAACATAATCACCACCCTTTCACACACATTACCTATAAAAAAAAAGTTCTAAAACCCAACAAATTTAAAAAATCCTAACAAAGCACAATGCATTTATTTACCAAGTTCCATGCCACAATTGTCCAGCAATCTATATAGGGAAAACAATAGAATTCAAAAGACGAAACTATCAGCACAAGCATGATTTGGTGATGGATAATCAAAATTCTGCTCTGACATACCATAGAAGCAACCCCAACCATAGAATTAACATGTAAAGTATGCTGCCAATCATTTATGTATCGGATACCAACAAACGAAAAATGGCAGAATCCTTTTGTATAAAAAATAGCAATAACTACAATAAAATCATAGGAGAAACAAACATAGATAACATAAAAAATTTAATAATGGCAAATACTAAATACTACAAAAAAAGTCGTTCAAAAAATTAAAAAAATAACAACCATCCAAAAATCGTATAGACAGTTAGACACAGTTCCAAATCTAGGACCTTCCACGCAGCAGTCACAATAACTTTATAAATCACCTGAAAAGGCCGTACGCACGTCGGCGAAAGCTTGTAAAAATTAAAAGTGTAAATAATAATTTTATGGTTTTACGTAACTCTAATTAATAAAATAGTTTTAATAAAGTGTATCAATCCAACAAAAGGGCAATTGATCAAATAATTAAAAAAATATTAGAGATAAAGTTTGTCAAGTATATATATATATATATATATATATATATATATATATATATATATATATATATATATATATATATATATATATATATATATATATATAAATGTTTCATATATATATATATACTATATATATATATATATATATATATATATATATATACACGATTTGTATGGATCTTTAATCCGGCCAACTTCTCAAAGATTCGGTTCCTGCTTGATCCATCCTACAGGAACATTTTCATAACATTTTCATAGCCTTCATTAATTTTTCTGTAAACAGACTAGTACATTATACGTAGTAATATACTACATATAAGTTATACACTACAAGGTATAAGATATATACTACATATGATATACTATTTCAAAATGTGCAGTTTAGTCATATATGCTATGTGCTTCTTTTAGGCAGGAGTGTATCATATTAATAAGAAACGATCGATTTTTGGTCAAATGTTGTTATGACGTTAACGGGAGTAACGTTCTTATTGGTTTTGTTTGGCGAAGAAGTTGGGTCATGATAAATAGAAATTATTACAGGTAATAAATAAAGAAGCTTATGAATAAACGAAACAAAAAGGGTAAGAATCAAAACGGCAGCTATATAAATGAGCGGCTTGTGTAATCTATATGAAAAAGTGGGTGACAATGTGTAGTTCAAGATCGAATTGAAGCGGGAGGATGTGTGTTGGTGATTAGTGAGTAGAGATATTGTTTGTGAAATCTGGTGTAGAAATAGAAATGTTTAAAGGTATTATGCATATTAGGCTAATAATTTTGGATAAATCTCAAAGAGTAATTTTTCATTAAGGATTAAATAAAATAAAAAGGAAATTGATTTTTTATAAAATTTTATAAGATATGAATGAAAATTAACGATAAATTGATTATATTTATTGATTTGTAGCGTCATTGATTATTCTAACTCTAAATGAAGATTAATAACTTTTAAGTATGGAATTATACTTTAAGTCTATTCCTTAATATTACTTATATATAATATGTTATATTATATAATATATATTATATATTATATATGATATAGTTATTTATTATTTATAGTTATTAATATATATAGTAATATTATATATATATTTATATATGATAATATTACTAATATATATGAGAGATTAGTTAGTGTAGAGAGATGATGTGAGAGAGAGTAATGCTACGAATAGCATATAATAGTTTGTACATGTGAGTCCGCGTCGCGTATGTTATATTAACTATTATATATATATTATATTTATATATTTATGTAAGATTAAGTATAGTATATATAAATATTATATATATAATATATAGTTAATATATTATACTATTAATTATATAGTATTTTTTATATATCTATGATATGAATTGAAATGGATTAGTGAGTCACAGAAAGATTTTTATTCTCTTTCGTTCAGCGGGATTCTGTATCAGTTGACTTCCGTTGCTGAGTATAGCTATCAACAACTCATCTATGGCATTCCACTGGCTCTCATAATATAAAATGAGAGCGCTGTCAACGTATGTTTTTAAAGTCCCTGGTTTTCCTCATTGCCCATATGATGATTTTATTGTATTATATATATCTATATATATAATATTTTTTATTTTTTTGTTATTTAAAATTATCTTATATGTATATATATTTTATTTTATTTTTTTATATATTTTTATTATTTTATATATGTTATTTTTTTTTATTTTTTCTTACTTGTATTATTTTAATTTTGTATTTTGTTTTTTATTTTATTTTATGTTTAAAAGATGATATATATAAAGGAATATATAACTTAATAAATATATATTAATAATATTTATTAATAATATTAATATAATATAATATAAATATATATAAATATTAGATATATATATATATGAATAATTACGTTAATATAATATATATATATATATATATAATAATTATATATACTCATCAGTTATATTAATTTAAATCATCAACGTATACTTGTTACCCAGGAAACTGGGGCATTGGGTGCGCAAGACGTGCACAAGGAATCCGTGCATGCATAAGCATTTGTGTAGGACATTAAAAAAGTGTAGCGATACCCCGCAACCCAGCTAGCACTGTTTCTTATTAGTCGCCCATTAGTGACATCGCAGCTGTAGGCTTGTTAAACGTACATTTCTCCCTCAAGAAACATGGATATATATATAGTATATATTATAATATATACTATACACCTATTGTTTATATAAATGATAATATAATTACTATAAATAGATATACATATGTATATTATATTAGGCACCAATATATAAATTTATCTTAATGTATGTATATAATACTATGTAATATAATATATAATAATAATAGGTTATAAATATATGATATATAATCTTATATATATATATATTATATAATAATATATATATATATATTATTATTATTATATTATATATATAGTATTTATACTATTGATATATATATATAATATATATAATATAGATATATAACTCTAGTATTAATAGATATGCACGACTTCATCGCTCAGAAATAGAAAAGGGGCGCAAGAAAATGTTAGAGTCTAATACAGGATATTTTTAGGTGGAAGAAGAATGTGAAGATATTGAGTGAAAGTTGGAGAGTCTGCTAAGATATAAGAGCGGACGAAGGGGGGTAATTTTGATACTAACGGGAAATACCTTTCTGAGTCCGCGACGGGTCTGATCAGCCAGCGAATTGGTTCATCATGGCCCGTGTCACCCATTGAAACTTTTCTTCTATGGGTCCGCGCTGAAGAGGAACACGAAGTCATCACCTTCTGAGTCGACATTGCTAACAACATCTTTTCCCAATGCGACTTCTCGAATTGTTGGTGTTAAGCTCAATAGTTGAGACACATACTTTAGCTACAGGGAGATGCTCCCTGCCTATTATATTACCGTGTGTTGTATATTATATTTTGATGTGTAGCGTAACTGGCCTGCTACGAGTAGGTGAAACCATCTCTCAAGTTAAATTGATTACGATATTGTAAAGCACAGAGGTGTCTCTTTCCGCAACTAGGTCCGACAGCCTGTATCCGAATCCAAAGTATTCGGCCGGATAAAATTAATCGATGAAGAGAGCTGGCAATGGTACAGGCCACCCAATCTCTCAATATAACTTATCTCGATCCTCAAATCATGTTCGATCAGAAACGACGGGAAGATCTTGAGTCACTCTATCAATCAAGATCTATACCAACCCCTCTCTTAACAATAAATAATAGTTCAATAAAGCTATTTTTTCCATGACATTGTTGGTGCAAGCTTCAATCATGTATTAAGTGTTTTAATTTTTTATGATTATTATATTATATTATTATTTATTTATTATTATATTATGTATTATTTATTATTATTATTATTATATTTAATTATTATTATTATATTCATTATTATTATTATTTAATTATGATTATTATATTATTACTGTGTTTCCTGAATTACTGTATTTTGTCCTATTCATGTTAACAAATTCATTAACATATTAAGATATCTATTAGGCATCATTATAATGGTAATCATAATAACGCATAGCTTAAATTATTCATTAATCATTCGGTTGTTTAAGCGGTACGCTTTTTTACAGTCCATTTATTTGTGTATTCTGTGTTAGCGTTTGTTTATTTACGGTGGGGTTGTAAGCGTTGCGAAGCGTTTATTATTGGATCCCTTGTTGTGTCGCGCTTTTCATTCTTTTCTATTCTTATTATTTATGGAAATATTTTTTTTTTTTTTTTTATCCAATTTTATATTTATTTTTTCATTTTAATTATTCTATTTTTTATTATTTTATTCTTTTATTATTTTTATATTATTTTATTTTTTGTAAAACCTCGTTCTAGTCATTTTATTTTTTCATTATAGTCGCTGTTTCATTTGATTTAATAAAACAACTACCATATTCCCTTCTCAGTTTGTTTTTTATGTTTTAAGGCAGATTTATTCGATATGGAGGTGCAAAAATCTGTAACTTATATGAATGTTTATTTTATGTTTGATGTGTTATTTTTTAATACTGATAGAATGGATAGACCTTTATTCCCTAACGTCTGATTAAGTAAGTAAATACGAAAATCGAAAATTTTGTTGTTGTATACGCTTTTATCCTATATATATATAATATATATTATATAATATATTTAATTATAATAAATATTATATATATATAATATATAATAATATATATATATATATATAATTTTCTTGTAAATTTTTTCCAAAAGAAATGATATAAATTTCAACCTTCTACAAATTTAGTATAAATGAAAAAAAAATAGGTTACTTTCCTAAACGATGAAAAGAAAGTTGTCCTTCAAACCCAACCAATTTTCAATCCCCTAAAAATGCAAGCTATGAATCTTCTTTCCTCACAGTCTTTTTATGGATTTCTTTTCCGTCGAAAACATATAAGAACTTAATTCAGAACTTTAATCTTACTGTAAATTTTAGTATATTTTCTTGAAAACGACTCATATATTTTAGTCAATTTATTTCCTATACTAGCATATCATTTTAAATAAAATTTAGGATTGGAAACAACTCATTTAATAGAAGAAAGTTTTTTTTCTTTTTTTTCTTTTACAATTATTTTGTCAATATTAGGAAGAAAAATATTTTATTAGCTTCTTTTAAAAAAAATATATCAAATAACCAAATGTTTTAACATTCAATTATTATTATTATTATTATTATTATTATTATTATATTATTATTATTATTTATATTATATTAATTCATTATTATTATTATTATTATTATTATTATTAATGTAAATTAGATCTTATCAAGTTAATTAATAAGAAGATGCATATAATATATTATCATTCTATTATCATTTTATTATTATCGTTAGCATTTATACTTATTATATTTATTTATTATTATTATTATTATTATTATTATTATTATTATTATTATTATTATTATTTTTGTGGATATTGTAAATTATTAGAGCGCTATAATGAAGGTAAAAGTTTTCGTATTTTAACAATTCCGCTTCCAAAATCTGTAGATTAACTAGTCAATTTGTCCTTTCAAAACTCAAATTATACTTATTTTCCTTCTAATTTTAGCTAAATTAGGGCAATCTATATTTAGAGGTGATCGCAGAACATACATATAATATATATATATAGTATATATATATATATCGTATAATAATATCATATATTATATATATAATAGTATATATATATATATATTTATTATTATATCATATACATTATATTATTATATATAATTATATAATATATATATAATATTATATAACGTATATTATATATTATATTTTATATATATATATAATTATATAATATATTATTATATATATATATATATACTATAGTTGGCTTATTGTTTATGTGTGGGAGGTGTAATTTCTTAAAATAGAAAAGGTAGAGTAATAATATATTTTAAATTATTAAACATATTTAACCAATAAGAATAAAGATTTAAATGCTAATTGAGTTCGGGATTATTATAAATTATTGTAATAATAAATGATTTATTATGCAATGATGTTTTTGTATTATTTAAAAAGCATCCTTTAAAAGACATACCTTTGTGATTGCATCAGCGTGCGAATTATATTAAGACTAATATAAATTTGGAGACTAATATAGAGAATAATAAGACTTCACCTTCGTCATTTTAGCGCATAAAAAGGATTCCGTTTTCTATTTTTTGGCTTTCAAGGCATGCATAAAATAAAACGTTAAAAACAGGTTTAAGGGCACATCATACTAGGAATCCGTAGCCCAATTAATTTAAGACACGCAGTTCCTTGATGAAGCATGCTAATACTAATTTAAGTTTCTTCAGACTTCAACTTGTATGTTCTAGCCAGACAAAAAACTGATTCGGTTATATTTTTTGGATCCGGCATAAGATAGAATGTAGGAAAAGTTGTTGATAGGAACGAAATGTGGACCATACTACTGCTAGGTTATAGGATGAACATGGTAGTACTACAACCCAGTGCTAAGGAAGAACAGTCGGAAGAAAATTAGATAAGGTTGCAGAGAATAGGGTAGGCGTGTAACTGAATGAGGAAGATTTGAAATAATCTTTGTACCAGCTTTACGAACTTTATGAAGCTTTAATTTAGCCAAGGTCGAGAGATAGAAGATACTGTAACATCTTACAGAGCCCGTATGCAATCGCGGAGATTATAGATTAGAAGATTTAAGGTTTTTCCGAAATTATTTCACGTGTAAAGTACAGATTGCAATATGTAGTGCGGTTGGAAAATAATAGGTATCATTTGGTGCTGAGAGATTTCCCTTTTCCCCCATTTTCTGCATGTTGAATGAAAGGAATATTTGAAGCTTGTAAGAAGAGAGGATAGATGTACAAAGCAGTGTGCCAAGTTCTGAGTACATTAAGAAGACAGTGGGGTCAATCAGATCGTAAGCCTTTATTTAAATCAGAGAGAGCGGAAATAGCTATCTTTAAGAGATTAGATATATTAGAGTAAAAGAGGTGAAATTAAAGAGAATTAGATTTAAATATCTAATTGGAATTACAGGGAAAAGGAATATAGTAGAAGCAAGTTTTAGTTAACATGTTTGCAAATGAAAGATATGTAGCGTTGATGAAGAGCATCTGAAAATGTGGGATTCTTATGCGAGAGATATAGGTAATGGTTTTGGTGTGATTTCGTAAAATAAATTAACCGATTAGAAGATAAGAATTCCGACAAGATGTAAGAAAGACATTGAGTATTTCGAGGAGCAGGGAGAAAATAATTAATCAAGTTTATTAGTTTAGTTGAAGGAAGAATGAAGGTATGGCCACCATTCCAGAGAGAGTCACTCAAATGAAATATTTATTATCATATATTCCTTTCCATTGGAAATAAATGAATATAAATATGGAAATAAAACGTTAATAAGAAATGAAATTGAGGAGAGTAAGGAAAAATAAAACTTCAAGATTAGACTATTTTTGTCTTTTTATGTATGTATTTTTGTCTTTATCCATAAGGGACGGTCATTTTTAACTGTATTGTTAGAAGCTAGGCTATAGAAAGATTTGTGGTAGCCTCAAATGAACAATAAATAGGGTGAATCAATTATTCTTCTATAAAAGTTTAAAAAAAAGTATATTATTATTATTATTATTATTATTATTAAATAGAGACTGCTTTTCCTGATCGGAACTACGATATATATTTATTGTTAAAAGGAATTAAAAAAAAAAAACTTTTCACATCACAGGACAAACAATTTTTTTGTTTTTAAGGAAGGAAATAATTATATAAAGTTAGATTTAAAAGATTAGAAGTAAGGGAAATCTCTCTCCCCAAAATTTTACATTATAATCGAAGGAATATTTGTACTACATTTAAAATAAGCACTTATCATAGGGGTAGGAGTGGAAAAATATTGGGAGTATAACTAATATATTAAATATTATACTTTCTTATATTTATTTTTAATCTAAATGATCATGGTTTCATTAACTTTTATTATTATATTATTAATTTATTAATTATTATTATATATTATTTAATTATTATTAATTTTATATATTTAATTATTACATATTATTTAACTATTATCAATATATTATTATCTATTTTTTTTATGTGAGTTAGGAGAGACATCTATCATATTGATTTAATAAATGTAATTATTATTTATTTCTGTGATGTATAATAGATGGAAGACCGAATTGTTATAATTTAATCTAAAACGAAAACATAAGTTCTAATCTCTATCTGTAACTTAATTATACTGATAATATAAAATGTATATAAATCACTTGAATTGTAACATTTGATTATTATTCATTTATTTCTCTATATATATATTACTCTCATTGTAATATTTGAGAGATATAACCTTGAGTAAACATCTGTAAATTTTTGTTTGTTATCTAATTAAATTTATAAACGCAAATATTATATTTTTGTATATACTTAAATTTATTAATAATCTATCTAATAATAATCAATTACCATAAAAACTAAAAATTTTAATCTAATATTTATAAAATTGAAATAATAATCACTCAGTCTTAATAAATTATAGTTCAAAAATATATTAATCAATAATAATTAATAGAATACAAATGAATAATATTACATAAATAATGAATAAATAAACAGATCTTTAGGAGATAATGTATATATTAATTATTATATATTAGTTATTCTCATTATTATAGATATTTATTATTAGCTTATATATTATTACTAAAATTTATTAAATATGAATTATTCAGTGCAACTGTATATGATAAAATTATTATTGATTATTATTTATTATATACTCACTATATATCTAATACGTGTTGTTATTTATATATAATGATGGATTCCATTCATTTATACTTATTTATAATTCATTATTACTATTATGTATTATAATTTATTATTAACATATATTAATTAAATTTAGCATAATTAATAATAATAATAATAGCTAATCGATTAAAATGAAAATAATAATAGATTATCAGCCAAGCACGAAGAGAATTAAATAATAAATATAAATAAATAATTAATAATATATAATAAAAATACATATAATAATAATAATAAATAATTAAAAATAATAATTAAATTATATTTTATATATATAAATAATAACGAAAAACTAATAATAATTGTTGTTAAATTTACTAATAATTAAAACATGAGAATAACCATATTCAGAATTAAAAAATGATAATAATTATATAACTATAAGCTAATATTTTAATATTTTTATATATTCATTAATTAATTAATATTATTAATTAACTTATTTATCTATTATTATTTTAATTTATAATTAAAATTATTATTATTTTATTATTATTATTAATTATTATATATTTATTTATTTACTTTAATATATACTCTCAATATTATTTTATTAATATTACTTTAATAGTTAAATTTGTTCTAAATCTCCTAACTTCCAAACTATTCAGTACAAGAAAGAGTAATATTAAAGCCGATAAATAAAATTGTCAGTACAGTTAAAGTCCACTTTCATAAATCTCTCCGAGTCTTAAAAGACGCCCTCTCCCCATACTAAATGACACACAAAGAAGTACATTCTAATGCTCAACTAACGCAAGAATGATAAAAATTCAATCATAATCTCACTCCTGCAGAATAAGAGAGATCGCTCTCCTCCAAGAAAAAGTTCCGAAAAACTAGATAGTAAAGTAACAGGGGTTTACAGCACATTCAAGGATTGGTTCAAAAGTAAAGAAAGTTTACAGTACTTTACTTCTCTACAGTAAGTTTATCACATTCAATTCTTCAGGATTATTCTTTATTCACACTTTTAAATAAGGTAAAGAAGAAAAAATACACATTATATACCACTAATCTAATGATTCGCGATGAAGATAATATATATACTAGATTATTATCTAATTTTTCTTTTTGAGAGAAAGAAAGAAGTGAGGGGAGATGTGAGCATTAGAAAGAGATATGCTTATTATTAGATCAAATATTTATTAGAATGATGAATTTTAAAATTTTATTGAATATTATTATTATTTTATGTTATTGGTTCTTTATAATTATTACTATATTATCTTATTAGTAGTATGAAATTATTTTATATCTCGTCAACAAAGAAGAATTTCAGACACACAATTTAATATTCGTTCTATTTAACGCAACAGGTTACACAATAAGAAAAGAGTATATCACGCTAATTTCGATTCCTCGGAGGAAGAAATAAATTTGGCAAGGAAATATTTTGCATAATAGTGGCGGGTCTAACAAAAGAAGAATTATTAAGTATCTCTGATATATTGGTTATCGAAGTAAATATTGAATTGCGCATATAGTGGTTTTTCTTAACCTATCAGCGTTAAGAGGATATGAGAGAGGAAAAGACTCTATGACGCTGATAATCCATGTATATTATTGGTCGCGGAAGAGGACTGTTCGCACGCTTGAGTTACTATATATACCACTTAGAGCTTTCGAAAAATCATTCTAATATATACCCAGAGAATATAGAATATAAGAATTAGTTCTTTTATTGTTGGGTTGATCTTCTGACATGAGGATTACTCGTTCATCCTTAACCTAAAGCAGAAAATCCCCTCTCGGGGAAGAATGTCTAAATACTTCAAAATGGCTTATGAAAATAAATTATATCATTATAACAATTTTTATTGGAGCGGCCATAAAAACTTTTCCTTTGCAAAACAAAACATTATAACTATATAGTAACTTATATTTATATAATATATCTAATCTATCGACATATGGTCTAATAGACAATAAGTGTCAACGTCCTTTAAATTGAATTTTTTTATTTTAACTTTTAATGTTAGTACTGTACCGTGAGGACAAGAATGAAAAAGAAAAAATGGAAGGTTTTATACGAAGCTTTAACAAGTCAACAGACGAAATGCTCCTTTCAGCCACCCAAAAAGATGTTGATGAATTTTTATTTGAGATTAAGAAGGTATTTAAAATATATCTGAGATCCATTATGAAGCTCCCCTAAAGTGATCAACAGTTGCAGATTGCTTTGAAAAATTCTATTTAAATTTACTTACTATTTAATCAACATTATCATTGCATAATTTTCAGTAATATATGTCTACCTTCTACTATTCTGATATTTTTTATTTACATCGTACTTCAATCTTCTTCGGTGGCTACATTCATACTACGTGGGCTATACTCTGGACTTGTGCACGTGTGCTGACCAAACCCATGCTCTCTTCTTCTTCTTCTCCTGGCTAATATCACCATAATAACTATTTCATCTAAGCACTTACTTATCTACCTTCTTCGTGCCCAAATAAGGGGAAAACCCCACTTCAACTACCTCTTCTCCCTATACTCCTTTTATCAGTTTGCTGTACTCTCTAAATTCCACTTCTCTAACTATACTCATCCCCGATTCTTTCTACCTTTACTCTACTACATATATTCCTCTCCATCTGGGGGTATTCTTGGCATTCTTTTTCCTTCCTATTTTTCGTCATTCTTCGGTGCTATATCTCTTCGGCCTCACAATCCACTTTGCTACTCTTCTTCACTTCTCTCTTATTATATTCATTATTTATCCTATTATCAACAGAAAAAAACTGCCATTTACCCTACTAATTGCACTCAATCTCACTTTCTCGACTTCGATATAATCTGAGTGTACTCATTAATTATCCTATTAGTTATTAGTAATTTATTATGTGTCGACTGAGAGAAGATTGTGCGAAAATGTCAAAAATTGAGTTTTGAGATATGAAAAAAAAAAATTGTTAATTTATAGTTATCTTTCTATTTTAGGAACGAGAGAATTATCGTAAATCAAAACCTATTTATTACATTTCTTCTAATTCTACTAATATAAATATATCATTATTATTTAACTCTACAAAAACTCCGGCTGGAGAGTCGGAGACTTAAGAGGTCCCCTATTAATTATAGATTACCATATATTTAACGAATACATTAACCGAAAACTAAACTTACCTAACCTAATTACCGAACCTAACACTATCTTTACGGTTAGCTGTTTTTGCGTGCGGCCTAATGTTATAATTTTTTTGATTGTTCGACAGTTTGACCTGTAGACCGTATCTCGGGCCACGTTCCTATTGAATCGCTAACATGATAAGCTTTCTTTATACCTTTTCTAATATTTCATCACACTCATTAACGTCTACTGTCACTCACACTTTTCTTGGTGCTCTCGGTCCACCAGACTATTAACATCGCCATAACACATACGCTCTAAGTCATTCTTTCATCGGTGCCAATAGCTCTCTATAAGCTCATAAGAACTAAAGGTGCATAATTCTCACTGAGAAATGATTACCAAAGCTCAGAGAACTACAACCATATTCAATCCATTAGCTTTACTACTTCTATTTTCCTTAAAGGATTGAACATCACCGCGGTCTTTAGACAAATCTTCTTTTCACATTCAAACCATTCTCCATATTTATGTCTTTCGATACTATTGTTTTTATATGAAATTTATATTTGCTCCAGTAATATATCTAAATGTTACTTCAGCATTCTAAATCTAGTCACTATTACGCCGATGATTTAACTATCCATTCTTAATGGTGGCACTTTAGAGTTAATACTGCTTATTTCCCACATCATGGGTTAATACTATTATATCATTTAATAACTGGGGTAACGAACATAAGTAGTTGCACTGACAGTTTGGTAATCTACCACCGCTTTTTCGATATGAAAGGATAAAAAAATGAAAGGTTTTTTGTTTAATTTTTTTTTTGTTTATAGAGAATCTGAAAACTTTGGAATATAATCCTATATCGATGGGAAAGGACGAAGTCCGTGTAATTCAAGGTCTGTAGGATGTATACGCAATGCGGGTCACCTCCCGAGGGTGTGAATCCTGAATTTATTGGCGCTTTACGCCCTGTGGCGTGATCTGAAATGGGTGATTGTTAGGCTCTAACGAGAGTTAAGATCGAGCGCGATGACTTAATCTTGGCGCAGCCAAGATTACATCAGCGCGCGAGAGCGCGAGGAGAGCGCTGCGCGCGCACACACACTACATTATTAATTATTATTTATCGTGTCAAAAATGCAGGAAACACTCTGAAATTTGTGTTTTTAAACCCTTCAGCGCTGCTTCTTCTGCGACCTCGAGTCCTGCACCTGTAGTGGCAAACCTTCCGCGCCGCACCGCACTTCGACAAGAGAGTAGCACACGAGCATGATCGAATGCAATTTCAGCCGAGTACTCAGCCTCAGCCCTCGGGTCCATACACCGCACCCGCACACGCACGCGCCACAACCTGCAACTCGCGCGTAGCGTCCGCTCTCTCGACTATCTCTGGAGTCTTTTTTATTTATAACTTCATTTTATTATTATATATTATTATATTATGTATTATTATTATTATTATATTAATTGTTGATTATCTCCACCTGCCGGTTTCCTCTTCGATCCAGTTCTATAGTCCACTTACATCTACTGGATTGACATCAGCAGATGGAGCGAGATTAAAATACTCTTGGAGGCAGTCTGGGAAGGACCTTGATCTGTATAATCTCGGTTCGAAGTACGTCCGGGCGCTCCTCGCGAAGGGGGACCCTCAACTCTCCCCTTAAACAATCGAAAGCTTTCGCATGGCTGAAATCAGCGTGGTGAGAGGTGAATTCAGAAGTTGAATTTCTAGAAATACTGGGTATGTGAATCTGTGGGAGTTGGCTCCGGCATCGGTGTGGAGCCACTGCGGTGCCTCGTCATAATAAACATTGTTAACACAAGATGGTTGGTGTCCTTATAAGGGTGATCGAAAGTCGTTTTAGAGTTCGAATATGATGGTTATTAGTTCGTATAGGGTGTCAGGACCCCCATTAGGGGGGGCTCGACTGAAAAAAAGAGCACAGAGTGCCAAAAACAGAAAGGGAAGGAAGGAAAGAAGGATGGAAGGAAGGCGTGAAGAAGGAGAAAATGGAGGAGGGGACGAGCACAGAATGAGAAGGAGGAGTTAGGAGGTGGACAGATGCATACGGTGCTGCTTCGCGCGGTGCCGAGTTATAAATATTTGGTAAATAATAGCAAAGTTGGGTAAGCAAATAATTATTGGGATTTGAGATTTTCGAAAATAATGGGTTCAGAGAGCCATCAAGAAATAAAAAAAATAAATAGAATAAATAAATTTCTATCTTTTTAGTTTTAATACAAGATTTACGTGTTTACATACCCAAAGCAGATAATCACTACAATCGAAAACCGCCCATGCCAGCCTCCTTCCTGCCACCCATCCTGACCTATCCAATCTGTGGAGCTATTGATCCTACTTGATTCTAAAGGTCACATTTTGAGTAATCAATTGGATAAACATAACATAAAATCAAGTCTTATTACCAAAATCAGACAATATAGCTGACGTCGTAAGAAGTTTCACAGTAATGAAAGTCTTACTTAAGCATCATATGAACTAATGAAAATATCTACCCACAACGAGAAACTTACCCTCTTTAAGACAGAAACTAAAATGGTTGTACGTTGACCAAAGTTCATCATAACCACCCAGTAAAGTAACTACCAAACATCCAAGAACGTAACTATTCACACTTTGTCAAGACGTACTATAACATAACAATGGTAATACATAAAACAGGGTGATATGTAACAAAAAATTGCCATAACAACTGTGTGTAATTATAATACAGACCAGCGAATAGTATGCCTCAATAACCAACAACCAGCGAAGAAACTAGCATCATCATCAATGTATCAATAATTCAAAATGGAGGGAAGTAAAAACAAGTTTTATATTATAACATATAATTTTCATTGAAAAGCTCAATATATATAAATACACGATAAAAAATATAATACAATAAAATTAATCATTAAATATTAATTCATCTAATCATGAGAACAATAGAATCATGTTGGTAGTTGCATATATCTCCTAAAATTCAACATCTCTTACAAAGGATGTAAGTCAATATTGCAATGCCTCAGCAACATCTCTCTTCTGCGTTTTTTTGATTTCAGCAGACACTAAAACGCATTTTTTCGCAGTTTTGATTTCAGCAGAACTCATCCTTCATACAGAGAGAAGTAAACTTATCCAAGCTTGATAGTTATACACCCTGTATACTGTAAATATACGGGAACACATTTCGGTGTAAATATCAAGATTACAACAATGTTGCTAATTGTCATTTTTTCTAAAGTATGTCAACATCGTTAAGATGGATGTAATGTTTTTTATGTATTTAGCAATGATAACATTTCAAAAACATACTCACAGAATACTATCTGGAACCCTGTCACTCCGAGTCTATGTCTCACAATCGAGGTCAATTGCGTACACTCAAGGTTTTAATATTGTACACGACGAGTAGCACAACGCCTATTCATTATGACCCTCACACTATCCACCGTCTGATAGCATTTCACTACTCGTCGAACATGGATAACTACCCTTTCCTCTAGCCATGGCAGCAGCGATAGAATCTGATGAATCATCAACATAACGAAAAAGTCTATTATGACTCTCCTGGCAGATACATGCAATGTATCGGTATCATGCATGACTGAGAAATTTAAATGACACATCGTTGGGAACAACGAAGCTCCTCGGAAGATATCAACAGCAGATGTGGATGCGGGAGTTCATCGACAGTACACAGCGAAAAAATATCCTACTAAAGGAAATCGTATGCGTAAACAACCTTTATAATGAGATCTTTCTTTCAACCAATCGAAAAAAGTAAACAAGAATAACGCCGAACGAACCCAAATCAGTTAAAAAGGGTATATATTCTCGGTCCAAGCAACAATAACAAACAACAAAAACAACAACAACGACAACAACACACACACAACAACAACACAAAACACAAAGCAAAGTACAAAAATAAGTTCTTATATACCAACCACGAATATATGCTCACGTAACATTGTTTTCACATTAAAAGCTAACATAGCATACCAGAACTAAGAATATTAAGGCACAATAACAATAACCTAACTACACACTTACCTAGAATAAACAACTAAAATTAACAAAGTTCCATACTAAAGAACAGTAAGTACGTAGCACAGCATACAAAACGTAACCTATTCTTCTTTTTCCAAGCATACTCTAACATAACAAGAATTTAACATTAACAACTGATTTACGTAACTTAGACTATCATTTCGGATAAACATACGCAAAAGGTTCCTTATACTAACCAGCGAAAATAGGCTAACATAACAAGGTGCATATTAATTATACTAACGTAGGAGCCAATATAACAAGAAAAATAATGTCAACGACAAACAACACAACTTAAGCAAGGACATAAAGTGTTTAAAAACAAAGCCTCAAACTTACCCTGTAACGTAACAACATTGGCATTACAAAACGTAACCTATTTCTACTTTTCCATATCTCTAACATATTAACGTAATTTTACATTGACAAGTAATTATTAACAGGACTTTATCATAATCTGAACAAGCGTTATGATAGCAACCCCGAATATTGTAAACATAACAAGTTTTGCAAACAAACAAAAATAAGTTCTTTAAGAGGCATTACCCATATATGCTTAAACAACAAAGCTTTAGCGTCAATAAAGCACCAGATCATAACTGCAACTAAATTAATGTCAAAAGGAACTACCATACTCGTTAAAAAGCAGGCTAATATCCTAAAATTCCTATTGTCAAGGTAAAGTAGCTAATAGGTCAACAATATGATTTCCAACTTTCTCCAACCATATCAGCACAGGCCGCATCATCTAAAATCCTAACAAATGAGCAATCTATAAAGATTACAACCGATCTGGAACTTAATTAAAACCAAGCTTCATCAAAGTGTCACGCGTTTTGAGTATAACATCATTGGACCAGAATAAACATAGACATAGCAAAATTCTAGGGCAAACCTAACAATTACACAAAAACTTAACCCGGCTCAACTTGTCTAACACATCGTCGTAGTTAACACGTAATATCTTACAAAACTTATTGCAAAAAAGTGTTTATTTCACATTGTCATGAGTATATGATTTAACATAACGTACTACATACGAAAAACAGTTTTCATTGAAATTAGAAACATATAATGGAATAATACAAAGATTAACGCCTGCTACCTGACTATTGACTAATCAAGCTATCATTTTGGACAACATAACATAAAAATAAGTCTTATAACAACAGCTGCTCTCTACAAGTTTTAGCATTAATAAAGCTAACAATCATAACCGCGACTAGGAATATAATGTACAAATGCGAAACCTACCAACTCACGTATAAAACAGACTAACATCCTGAAAAAGTTCCCTACTGATCCAGGAAAGTACTAAGTCACACAATACCGATATTCCCGCTTTAGAGCAATTAGAACAGGTAAAACTTTATTAATCTAACAAAATCTAAACAAATGACAATCTATCAAAAATCGCCACACTTGAACATAATGACATAACACATAATCACAAGTATACTCGTGCGATAAATTACACATTTGACCGAGCTAAGGCGAGACATAGCAAATCTAGGCAACTGACTTAATTCAACAAAAATTACCTAGGCTACGTTCAACACAGTCATCGGCAGTTAACACAGAATCTTCAAAACTCTTCATTCTCTAACAAATCATTATCCGACATGTATAGAATATTGACATAAGACTAACTTACGAATACACAGTTTCCATAACCCGAGTATCTAAAGCACACATACTTCCGGAGAAAAAACCAGGATGAGCCCTGAAAGGTGAACTGGAGGGGGATACCCCGAACGGTTAAGCTGGCTTCCGCTTCGCGAAGGAGTAAGCATTCAGCCTCGCTGAGGCAACAAAGCCCTACACCCTTCGGGACGCCCCCTCGCAGGATCACATCCCTTCAAAGGCCATCCCTGGTTCTCTCGGAAGCGTAAGTGTTGCTTTAGATTACTGCGTGGTGTAGAAAACTGTTACTCGTAAGTTTAAGTACGTTATGTTAAATATTAATGAAGAATGTGGAAATAAACGATTGTTAGAGAAGAAGAGTTTTGAGTATTACGTGTGACTGACGATGATTAGAACGAGCTGTAAGTTTTTTGAAAATAGGTTTGCCTAACATTTGCTAATGTCTACGCTTATCAAAGTCGAAATGATTATATTTCCGACACGAGTGATACTGGATAAGATAGTGTCATTCATAGTCAAGATGGGATGTTTTTGATAGATTGGTCACTTGTTAAGGATTTGTTTAGTAATAAGTTTACCTGTGCAATATGCCAAAAGCGGGAACATATCATATGTGTACCTTGTAGTACTTACCTGACAGTAGGAATTTTCAGATGTTAGCTGGATATCTTGAGTAGGTTAGTTTGCATGTGTCACTCGCTGAAAATCACAGCGATATATTTTAGCTTATGATGCAAACCTTTTGGTTAAGCAGATACGTTGTTAGGAATATACAAACTTATTTTATGTATTGCCAAAATTGACTTTGAATACGACTGAATCAATAGTGCATAGTAGATAAGGCGAGGACGGGAGGACGCAGGATGGTGTTGATTTTCTGATAATGAAAATGTTATTTCAGTAAGTAGGATTATGTTAAATATTAACTAGACAATGTGAAAAAACGATTTGTTAGAGAATTTATGAGTTTTTTGTAAGATATTACTGTTAACTGACGATGAGTGTTGAAACGTGAGCCAGGTAATTTTGTGGAAGTTAGCTTGCCCTAATTGTCTAATGTCTATGTTATCAGACAAGATTCATACTCAAAACGAGTTGACGACTGTTGAGAAGATGTGTAATCATATCTGATGTTGGTGATCTTTGATAGATGTCACGTTGTTAAGGGATTTGTTAGATAGGGCTTTACCTTCTGATCATGTGAAAAAGTAGAACATATCGAGTTGTGTGATCCTTTAGCTAACTTACCTCGACAAGTTAGGGAATTTCAGGATGGTTAGTAGTATCATACACGAGGTAATGTAAGTGCCTTGTAATTATCAGTTGCAGTACTACTGTAGCTTATTGACGCTAAACGCTGGTGGTAAGGCTATACGATGGGTTAGTAACTAAAGACTATTTTGTTTATGTTTGGCAAAACTTTGTGTTTCAATAGTCGTTGTTTGTAAGAAATGGTCAGATTAGATAAATCTTGTAACTATAATAGGTCATGTAAAATAACTAATATTAGAGATATGCTTTTTTTTTTTTTTTTTTTTTTTTTGGCGGAAAAAGTATGAATAGGTTCGTTTTGTATGCAATGTTAACTTTTACAGGGTCGGTTGTTTTTGTTGGGTTTTTTTTTGTTTT
>JABUQX010025480.1:0-2500 GCA_015478945.1 Trachelipus rathkii
ATATATATTATATATATATATATATATATTATATATATATATATTATATATATATATTATATATTATTATATTAATATAATAATATATATTATATATATATATATAATATTATACTATATTTGATATGATTAACTCAATATTTCCATGGGTATTTTTTTATTGGAAGAATTAAATTTAAATTTAATTTAAAGTATCCGAAATGTGCGTAAGAAATAAATGTTTATTTTAATTATTTTTTTTAAAATAAAACGATTGTTTGTTACAAAAAAAACAATTGAAACAAAATTAAATCGTCGAATAGTTAGTGTACACTACTAAAAAATTAACTCTGCATTTCGTCATAAGCGTAGTCGTACGTTATTAAAAATGACTATTTAAATAGCATTAATCATAAAATTTCTTACTCATTTTGTTTATATTAAAACTTATATTTTTATAATTATTAGTAATATTTTTTTCTTCATATTGGCCCAATTTTTGCAAAAAATAAGTGAATTTCATCGTAATTTATGAAATTTGAAGAAATCGATCGTTTCTATAATGATAACTCCGGCTAAGCCCGAGCAGCCCGAGATGTGGGTCACCCTCTGATATCATATATATATATATATATATAATATATATTATAATGATATATATAATATATATATATATATATGATATATATATATAGGTATTGAATCTTATATATTTTTGACACTATGAAGGTCCGAGATTATTATCATTATACATGTATATCTAATACAGGTAATATATTATAATATATCTTTGAGTAGCTATTCATATAATTATATATATATAGGTATCATGAGATAGGTTAATATAAAGGCTGCGTAGACGGAATTTTGAGAGTATGGATCATGCGTATAAGTGTAATCATATTTACTAATAGATATCTAAATATATTACTATATATATATATATTATATATTATATATATTATTAATATAAATATATATAATTAATATATTAATTATAATTATATATTAATATATACTATATAAAGGAATAAATTTATGCTAAGCAATTTTGATTTATTAGGAGAAAGCTGGGCACTAAGTAAATCAGGTTGAGTTCATTGAAATTACGCGTTATGAGAGGGCAAATAAGTTAGCGCTACTATTATTAAGGAGCTAAAGCTATTGAGATTTTTAAACGTATTTATACACAAGAACCAGAGCGAAAACTTGATGCGGTCATTTATATTTACGGATGAAAATAAACAAAGTTATTCTGTTTATTTAATATAATATATATATATAATTATTATATATATATATAAATATATATAATATATATATATAATATAATATATAATATATATATATATATAATAATATATATAGGGCGATTATATATATATATAGGTGGTAGGTTTCGTGACGTGGAAAAATTATATAATTTATATATGTTATATATCGTTATATTAAAATAATTTATAGTAAAATATAACATTTTTGCTTAGATACCCTAATCATTAATATCTATAACTCTCATTGCAACCTAATTTAAACTAACCTAACTTAACCTAACCTAACCAAACTAACCTAAATTAACTAACCTAATATTGGTAGACGTGTGGAAAAATCCATAGAAGCTGGTTTTGGAACCGTCTTCTGCTGGGTCGTGCTCACTGGATATGAGTCTCTATCCTACCACCAGTGAAATTTATTCTGATCATTGTCATATACTATATTATATATAATATATAATATATATTAATAATATATACTATATATATATATAATATATATATATATATATTATATAATAAATAAATAATATAATATATATATATATATATATATATATAATTAATATTATTATATATAATTATATAAATATATATATATTATTTACTGTATATATTAATTATATAATATAATATTATATCTTAATTATATTATATTTTATATAATTTGCATATAGAAAAATTATAAATAAATATATATTTCAAAATAAACATTTCTTATTTAAAAGAAAAATATTTATCATTTCTTCATAATATTTTTAAGTAAGATATTTTAATAATGATAATATATATATATTTAGTTATATTATATAGATTTACATATTACTATTATATGGGGGATATAAACTTGTAATAAAACAGGTATACTCATATATATTATCCTATATATTATATATATATATATATATATATATATATATATACTATATTCATATTATATACTATATTGACTATTACTATATTATATACCGTATATTCTTATAACCATTACTTATACTTACTCTATTTATACTCATCTTCTCACTTATAACTATATATATAATATATATATAATATATACTCATATATATACCATATTCTTCTATATATATATACTTACTTCTTACTTCTTTATATTACTTTATCGTATATATTATATATACTCTTTATATTATGAATCTTGGTTCCCCAGAACTGAGATTTGTGCTTAAACCATCATCCAGACAGTCCGATGCATGCTTCGTTCATTTCTAGGGCATGAATATGGT
>JABUQX010025480.1:7500-23592 GCA_015478945.1 Trachelipus rathkii
AACACTAACTTTACACACCTTAAAGCAGTAAATCAGTAAATCAATAGAGGTGTTACCTAACACCTAAGGGATTAGTAGCTTTTGTTTACTGCTTTACCTGCTTTAACTCACTGCCTTTACTGACTTAACCTCACATGTTTTACGCCTTTAACTCACATATTTATTAACATACATACCTTAAACAGTAAATCAGTTAAATCAATAGAGGTGTGTTACATAGCAACAAGGATAGTATTGCTTTTGGTTTTACTGCTTTACTGCTTTTAATTAATCATCTACTGCTTTAACTCACTGCTTTACTGCTTTAACTCACTTAACTCACATACATTTAATTACCTTAAAGCAGTAAATCAGTAAATCAATAGAGGTGTAACCTAACACCAAGAGGGGATTAGTATGCGTTTGTTTTACTGCTTTACTGCTTTAACTCATGTTTTACTGCTTTAACTCATGTTTTACTGCTTTAACTCATATGTTTTACTGCTTTAACTCACATATTTATTAACATTACATACCTGTAAAGGCAGTAATGCAGTAAATTCAATAGAGGTGTGACCTAACACCAAGGGAGGATTAGTATGCTTTTTTTTTACTGCTTACTGCTCTTTAACCATTTTTACTGCTTTAACTTCTCTTTACTGCTTAAACTTTCTGCTTTACTGCCTTTAACTTTCTGCTTTACTGTTTAACTTCTGCATTTCTACTCTTAACTTTCTGCCTTTTACTGTCTAACTTCTCTTTACTGCTTAACTCATATATTTATTAACATTATGTTTTTTATTTTGTTTTAATACTTTTTATTTATTTTTATTATTTTTATTTATTTTTATTATTATTTTTATTATTTTTATTATTTTATTTTTATTATTTTTATTATACTTAGTGTTATTTACTTCATGCCTATTGTTATTATTTAGAACACACATACACACACACACACACACACACACACACACACACACACACACACACACACACACACACACACACACATACATACACTTACACTTATACACACATTCACTATGACACTTATACACACATTCACTATGACACTTACATTTGCCCATAGACACTTACATTTACACTTATGCATAGCGGTCACACACACACACACACACACACACACACACTTACACTTATACACACATTCACTATGATACTTATACACCCGTTCACTATGACACTTACATTGTCCATAGGACATTTACTTACATTTACACTCACACACAGATTTACTTACACTCACACAGATTTACTTACACTCACACAGCTTTACTTACACTCACACACAGATTTACTTACACACACAGATTTACTTACACTTGCACACAGATTTACACACACACACACACACACACACATACACACACACGCACACTCACTTACACATATAACGTATAATTTATTAAAACATTTTATGTTTTAATTAAACACGTACATTTAAATTACTCATTCAAATATAACTAAAATTATTTCAAAGTTTCTTAAAACTTCTATAATAAATCAATCATTATCTTTGAACAAAGAATTTATTATTAACTGTTAATACTTTTTGTTTATAAATTTTATAACTATCAAGTTTTAAAATAACTTTTACTAAAATTTTATGAAATTTTATTAAAAACATATATTTTACGTACCTTAAAGCAATAAATCAGTAAATCAGTAAGGCCAGCCCCTAGCACCCCTCTACATCAAGCTATGCCACGTTTTGTTCTATTGACTTACTGCTTTACATCATCTTTAACCATGTAATAAGTATAAAATAACAAAATAAGTTCTTCTCTGCTAACATAACATGTATTTTATTAAAATCATTCTAAGTTTTTATTTAAAAATAACAATTATTCACTTACATTTATATTATTCACTCGATGTTAACTAAAAATATTTCAAAGTTTTTTAAATAATTCGGGTTTTTTATTTTATTATTATTATTATTAATTATCTATATACATTGACAATCCATCACAAAAAAACAAAACACACCCCCCCCTCCTTACAAAAAAAATACACTAACCCCCCTCTGAAAAAAGTGTTGAAAATAACTACTTTAGGTCTAAATTTAGATAATCCTTTTTGTAACCGGGGCGATTTAAAGCCTAATTCCAGGTCAAAAAATATTTTAAAAGGACCTTTTTCTTTAAAAATGTGGTGAAATAACTACTTGAGTCTAAATTTAGGAATAAACATCGGGTATATCTTTTTTTAGTCGCCCTTATTTATTCCTAATACAAGGTCAAAAGGTAATTCCCGTATAAACAAGAATCATTGTTATTATTTATTTTATAAATATATTTCAAACTGAAACATGATAAATGTGTAAATAAAATAATCCAAGTTTTAAAAAAAAAAAAAAAGGGGGGGGGGAAAAAAAATGGTTTTTTTTTTTTTCCCCTTAACCTTTTTTTTGTTTATTACTTGTGATTGGCCGGGGTAATCCTTATCTCTATATGACCTCGTATGCGAGATTGTCGAGAATTATTTTATCGTCTTTTGAAATTAACTTTCTTAAACTTGTATTTGAGCAGATGTGTGTTTTATTATCTTTTAAACCCAAACTCAATTTAAAATCATAGTCATTTTTAGCTGTTAAGCGGTGCACAAGTTATGATTTGTATTAAAAGGGTTTTATTTTTACTAAGTGTATATTATATTTATTATAAATACTTACATTGAGGAATAATTATTAATTCACTAGTTCATAAGTAAATAATTAATTCACTAGTTCATAAGCTAACCACCAGGGCTCAGATGAGCCCACACGCAAAGGCAGCAAACCCGCACCGCTGGTGCGTCCCGCGCGTCCCCGCCGCAGCGTCCCCGCCGCAGCGTACCGCCCGCCGCGTCGCCCGCAGGCCGCAATATTTCCGCGTTCCGCCCGCCGCGTGCGCCCGCAGGCGCAATATTCCCGCCGAATTATTATTTAGAACACGCCATCAACACACACACACACACACACACACACACACACCACGCAGCACACTCACTTACCAACATATAACGTATATTTATTAAAAACATTTATATTATTATACTTAGTGTATTTTTAACTTCATGCTATGTTATTATTTATTTAGAAACACATCCACAAACACAAACGCACACATACACACACACACACACACCACACACACACAACACTCACACTCACTTACACATATAGCGTATAAATTTATTAAACATTTTATTTTTATTTTATTATTATACTTAGTGTTATTTACTTCATGCCTATTTTATTATTTAAGAACACACATGCACCACACTCCACACTTCACACACACACACACACAACACACCACTTAACACACACACATACACACACTTACACATATACACCCACCCACTCAGATATTTTGATCCCTCAACTCTTGATGTCTCCAGCTTTGATGCCCTCGACTTGATGTCTCAGTTTTTGATGCCATAAACTTGATTAGCCTTCAGCTTTTGATGCCTCAACTTGATACCTCAGCTTTTGATGCCTCAACTTTGATGCCTCAACTTTAAAGGTTCATCTTTCCTCAACTTTGAATGTTCATCTTTGATGACTCAGTCTTTGATGCGTCATTCTGATACCGCCTATATTGATGATTCAGCTTATAAGCAGTTACACTTACCATAGACACTTACACTTACACTTATGCACACATACACTATATCTCTTATTCACACATACGCACATACACATAGACACTTACGTTCACCCATAGACACTTACACTTACACTTATACACACACACCCACTATATCTCTTATTCACACATACGCACATACACATAGACACTTACGTTCACCCATAGACACTTACACTCACCCGCACACAATATATATATATATATATATATTATATATCATATATATATATATATATAATATATATATATATATATATATATATATATATATATATATATATTGTGTGCGGGTGAGTGTAAGTGTCTATGGGTGAACGTAAGTGTCTATGTGTATTTCGTGCGTATGTGTTGAATAAGAGATATAGGGGGTGTGTGTGTATAAGTGTAAGTGTAAGTGTCTATGGGGTGAAACGGTTTTAAAAATTTAAGTGTCTATGTGATGTGCGTATGTGGAATAAAGGATATAGTGTATGTGTGATAAGTGAAGTTGTAAGTGTCTATGGTAGGTTAACTGCTTATAAGCTGAATCATCAATATAGGTGGTATCAAAGATGACGCCATCAAAGATGAGTCATCAAAGATGAACCACTAAAGCTGAGGTATCAAAGCTAAGTTATTAAAGTTGAGGCATCAAAGTTGAGGCATCAAAAGCTGAGGTATCAAAGTTGAGGCATCAAAAGCTGAGGCATCAAAGTTTAGGCATCAAAACTGAGACATCAAAGTCGAGGCATCAAAAGCTGAGACATCAAAGTGACGGATCAAGAATATTCGAGTGGGTGGATTGCATATGTGCTAAGTGTGTGTATGTGTGTGTGTAAGCTGTGTGTGTGTGTGTTGTGTAAATTATATATTTTTTCATATTTGTTCTCTAAATAATAACAATAGGCATGAAGTAATTAACACTAAGTATAATAATAAATAAAAATAAAATGCTTTTAATAAATTATTCGCTTATTGGTGTAAGTGTGTGGCGTGTGTGTGTGGTGGGTGTGTGTGTGTGTTGTATGTGTGCGTTTGTGTGTGTGTATGTGTGTTCTAAATAATAATAACAATAGGCATGAAGTAAATAACACTAAGTATAATAATAAAATAAAATGTTTTTTAAATAAATTATACGTTATATGTGTAAGTGAGTTTGCGTGTGTGTGTGTGTGTGTGGTGTGTGTGTGATGTGTGGTGTATGCGTGTTCTAAATAATAATTCGCGCGGGAATATTTCGCCTGCGGGCGCCGCGGCGGCGGGAACGCGGGAAATATTGCGCCTGCGGGGCGCACGCGGCGGCGGTACGCTGCGGCGGGACCTGCGGCGGGGACCGGCGGACGCAACCAAGCGTGTGCGGGGTGGCTGCCTTGCGTGATGGGGCCATGCTGAGCCCTGGTGGCTTAGCTTATGAACTAGTGAAATTAATTATTATCTATTCTAAGTGAAATTAATAATTATTTCCTCAATGTAAGTATTTATTATAAATATGATATACACTTAGTAAAAAATATAAAACACTTTTAATACAAATCAGATAACTTGTGCACCGCTTAAAAGCTAAAATGACTATGATTTTAAAAATGAGTTTGGGTCTAAAAGATCAATAAAAACACACATCTTGCTCAAATACAAAGTTTAAAGAAACAAAGTTAATTTCAAAGACGATAAAATAATTCTTTCGACCAATCACATTACAGGTCATATAGAGAATAACGGATTACCCCGACCAATTCACAAGAAGGAAAACATTCCTTTTTAACTGCTAAAGTGATCTTACCGAATCCATCATGTTTCAGATTTGAAATATATTTATAAAAATAATAGATAACAAGTTCTTGTCTATACCGGAATACCTTTTGACCTGGTATTAGGAATAAATTAGCCCGTCTACAAAAAGGCTTATCCCAAAAATTTAGGCCTAAATTTAGGCCTAACGTAGTTAATTGGACCACATTTTACAGAAAAAGTCAGTTTGAAATATTATTTTGACCTGGAATTAGGCTTAAATCGCCCCGGGTTACAAAAAGGATTATCCTAAAATTTAGAACTAAAGTAGTTATTTCAACACATTTTACAGAAGAGAGGGTCAGTTCGTTATTTCGTAGGAGTCGGTTGTTGTTTTCTCGTGATGGATTGTCAATGTACATAGATAATAATAATAATAATAAAAAAAATCCGAATTATTTAAAAAACTTTGAAATATTTTTATTAAATATCTAGAATAATTATAAAATGTAAGTGAATAATTGATATTTTTAAATAAAATCTAGAATGATTTTTAATAAAATACATGTTATGTAGCAGAGAAGAACTTATTTTGTTTATTTCTATACTTCATTACATGGTAAAGATGATGTAAAGGCAGTAAGTCAATAGAAAACCAAAACGTTGGCAGAGCTTGATGTAGAGGGGTCTAGGGCTCTGTCCTTACTGATTACTGATTTATTGCTTTAAGGTACGTAAAATATATGTTTTTAATAAAATTTCATAAAATTTTAGTAAAAGTTATTTTAAAACTTGATAGTTATAAAATTTATAAACAAAAAGTATTAACAGTTAATAATAAATTCTTTGTTCAAAGATAATGATTGATTTATTATAGAAGTTTTAAGAAACTTTGAAATAATTTTAGTTATATTTGAATGAGTAATATAAATGTACGTGTTTAATTAAAACATAAAATGTTTTAATAAATTATACGTTATATGTGTAAGTGAGTGTGCGTGGGGTTTTTAGGTAAGGGTGTGTTGTGTGTGTGTGTGGGTGTGTAAATCTGTGTGCAAGTGTAAGTAAATCTGTGTGTGTAAGTAAATCTGTGTGTGAGTGTAAGTAAAGCTGTGTGAGTGTAAGTAAATCTGTGTGAGTGTAAGTAAATCTGTGTGTGAGTGTAAGTGTAAATGTAAGTGTCTATGGACAAATGTAAGTGTCATAGTGAATGTGTGTATAAGTATCATAGTGAATTGCAGGTGTGGTTAAGTGTGTGTGTGTGTGTGTGTGTGTGTGTGTGTGATCCGCATGTGTATAAGTGTAAATGTAAGTGTCTAGGGTAAATGTAAGTGTCATAGTGAATGGTTGTAAAGTTTCATAGTGAGTGTGTGTGTGTGTGTGTGTGTGTGTGTGTGTGTGTGTGTGTGTGTGTGTGTGTGTGTGTGTGTGTATGTGTGTTCTAAATAATAACAATAGGCATGAAGTAAATAACACTAAGTATAATAAAAATAATAAAAATAAAATAATAAAAATAATAAAAATAATAATAAAAATAAATAAAAATAATAAAAATAAATAAAAAGTATTAAAACAAAATAAAAAAAAATTAATGTTAAAAATATATGAGTTAAGCAGTAAAGCAGAAAGTTAAAACAGTAAAGCAGAAAAGCTAAAAGCAGTAAAGCAGAAAGTTAAAACAGTAAAGCAGAAAAGTTTAAACAGTAAAGCCAGAAGTTAAAGCAAGTAAAGCAGAAAGTTTAAAGCCAGTAAAACATGAGTTAAAAGCAGTAAAGCAGTAAACAAAAGCATACTAATCCCCTCCCTTGGTGATTAGGTCACACCTCTATTATTTACTGATTTACCTGCTTTAAGTATGTAATTGTTTAATAAATATTGAGTTAAAGCAGTAAAACATAGAGTTAAAGCAGTAAACATAGTTTAAAGCAGCTAATAAAACATGCAGTATTTAAAGCAGTAAAAGCAGTAAAACAAACGCATACTAAAAACCCCCTCTTGGTGTTAGGTTACACCTCTATTGAATTTACTGATTTACTGCTTTAAGGTATTTAAATGTATGTGAGTTAAGTGAGTTAAGAAGTAAATTAGGGAGTTAAAGGAGGAAAAAGAAAGTTAAAGCAGTTAAAGCAGTTAAAAACAAAAAGCAACTAATCCTTGTTGGCTATGTAACACCTCTATGATTTACTGATTTACTGTTTAAGTATGTAATGTTAATAAATATGTGAGTTAAAGCAGTAAAACATTGTGAGTGAAAGCAGTAAAGCAGTGAGTTTAAGCAGTAAAGCAGTAAAACAAAAAGCATACTAATCCCTTAGGTGTTAGGTAACACCTCTATTGATTTACTGATTTACTGCTTTAAGGTATGTAAAGTTAGTGTTTTTAATAAAATTTCGTACAATTGTAGTAAAATAAAATGATTATATATCAGACACTCTGGATTTTTTCTTCTTACATACAAATTTTAAAAATTTATAAATTAAAAAGTATTAAGTAAAAAGTATTAAGTAAAAATGTTTTTAATAAAAATGTTTAAGTATGAAATATAGATGGTCTCAAAGATGACGCATCAAAGATGAACGCCATCAAAGATGAAACCTTTCAAAGTTGAGGCATCAATGCTGAGCCATTTTATGATGGAGCATCAAAGTTGGGTCATCAATGCTGAGGCATTTATGCTGAGACATCAATCTGAAGGCATTAATGTTGAAAGCATCAAAATATCGATGTGGTGAGTGTAAGTGTAAGTGCATCTGCGTGTGGGTGTGAGTGTAAGTGTATATGGTTTAATGTAAGTGTCTATGGAGAGTGTAAGCGCTTATAAGTGTCATAGTGTGTATAAGTGTTAGAAAAAGACTAACTCATAGTAGGAAGCATCCTATCAGGTTGTAATATACACCAATCGAATCCTCATACCTTATACATAGGGTAGACACCCATATTAGGGCTATCTAACGCTCAAGGGAGGCTAGAAAGGCTTTGAAAAAGTGGCACTCAGTTGGGTGGCACCCACTTGGCACTATGTGGCACTCACTTGGCCCTCATGTGGCACTCACTTCGCACTCATTGGCACTCATTGCACTCACCTTGCACTCACCTGGCACTCATCTAATACTCATCTAATACTATAGAACACTAATAGAACATCACTAGATTACTTTACGGCGATTGGGAACCATTCAAAGCCATCAAGTAGCCGTGGTCAAAATTTGACCATGTATATGGCAAGGTTAAGGACGAAATATCATGGTCAAACCAGGTTAAGACATCAAAAAAGGCTAAGTCCTAAAGGAAGATAAAAAATTACCGTGGTCAAATTTGACCCATGGACGACCAAAGGGTTGGCAGTGTGCGTGTAAGTGTATATGGGTTAATGTAAGTGTCTATGGGTAAATGTAAGTGTCATAGTGAATGTGTGTATAAGTTTCATAGTGAATGTGTGTATAAGTGTAAGTGTGTGGTGTGTGTGTGGTGTGTGTGTGTGTGTGTGTGTGTGTGTGTGTGTGTGTGTGTGTGTTGTGTGTGTGTGTGTGTGTGTGTGTGTTAGGTGTTCAATGTTAGGATAGATCCATACATGCGTTCAAGTTAGAATAGATACATACAGGCGTTCACGCCAGTTGGGCCAAAAAAATGCGTGGGTCAAAATTGACCATGGTATATGGTAAGGTCAAGGCCGAAATATCATGGTCAAACAAGGTTAAGACATCAAAAACGGACTAAGCCCATAAAGGGTGCCCAAAATTACCGTGGCAAAAAAAATGACCATGACGAAAAAAATAGAGGGGTGGTAAAATAGGGTGGCAATATACGTAACAAACGGGTTGCTGACGCCAACCGTTTGGCGCAACCCTTCTTCGAAGGGTTGCCAAAAATCAGGGTTGCCGAAAAAAATTGGGGTTGCCAAAAAATTAGGGTTGCCAAAAAATACCGTGGGCCAAAAATGACCCATGGAAGACCAAAGGGTTGGTGGAAATATCATGGTCAAACAAGGTAAAGACATCAAAAAGGGCTAAGCCCCTAAAGGGGGGGTCAAAAATTACCGTGGGCAAAAATTGACCCATGGAAGACCAAGGGTTGGTCGAAAAAATTAGGGTGGGGTACGTACAACGGTTGCTTACGCAACCGTTTGGCGCAACCCTTCGAAGAAGGGTTGCAAAAAATTAGGGTTGCCAAAAAATACCGTGGGCCAAAAATGACCCATGGAAGATCAAAGGGGTGGGCGAAAAATTAGGGTTCTCAAAAAATTAGGGTTCTCAAAAAATTAGGGTTCTCAAAAAATTTGGGTTGCCCAAGAAGGTCAAGGCCCAAAAAGGTCAAGGTCAGGTAAAAATACCCTCAGGAAACAACGTGGCGGTCAGAAAAGGTCAGGGGCAGGTAAAAATTGGGTTATCATTTTTTACCCCAAGTGAGACCTCCAATATGGAGTAAAAATTTGGGTTATCATTTTTTCCCCCATTTTACACGTCCGGAATAGCCGCCCTACTACTTCCGTCTTTCTTTATTCAGTCAGTTTGTCAAATTAGTCCAAGCGTTAGTCAGTAAAAAAAATATACAATCAAAAAAACATAGGTTAGTAAATAATAAATAATTCAAAAAATAGTCCAAACAAAAAGTATTAATTACACTTAAGATTTCCAATATCTACCAAAACAATAGGTTTATAAATAATAAATAATACAAGATACACAAATCACAATAAATAAAAATCAGAAGCCAAAGTTACAGGGCAATGATTTTTTTTTCAAATATAATCCTTATTAAACAAAACAATGTTATCAACCAAAAAATATTTACAAATATTACACAAATCAAAGGGTTTATTTGATTTAGGGGTCCCCTTTCAGGGTGGTTTCAGGGGTTACAATTCAAGGGGGGGTTGTCTTTCGGGGTTTTTCAGGGGGTTTCAATTCTCAGTGGTTCTTCTTATTAATTTTCAGGCATTAGGTTCAGGCGATAATTTCTGGTTTCGGGGTAGTGGTTTTAGGGGTATTGGTTCAGGGATACTTTCTTCAGGGGATAAATGGTAAGGGAAGATTTTCTGCGGGAAATATCAGTTTTAGGTACAAAAACAATCCAACTTTCTTCAGTTAAGGGAAACCAATACAAAAACAATTATAGGAAGCTTCCGTCGATCAGAAAAACTCTAGGCAGTCAATCCGAGAAACCATCAGGGGAAACGAAACAATTCTCTGCTCAGCCAAAGCCAAAAAAAACTGGACGGGATTTCGTCCAGTTTTTTTTCTTCCCAGCAATACAAACTGGAAGAAGAAAAAAAACCACCATCCATAAACATTCAATTTCTTTTTTTTAAGCATTAATATATAAAATAAAATAATAATAATAAGAATTATATAAAATAATTAGAATAAGAAAAAAAATCATAAGCAAAAAGCAAAATTAATAATAATAATAATAATAATAATAATAATAATAATAATAATAATAATAATAATAATAATAATAATAATAATAATCTATTGTAATAAGTTATAATAATAATAATAATAATAATAATAATAATAATAATAATAATAATAATAATAATAATAAAGTAATAAGTTATAATAATAATAGAATATAATAATAATAATAATAATTAATAATAATAATAATAATAATTAAATAATAGTTATAGAGTATGAATAATAATAATAATAATAATAATAAAAATACATAATAATAATAATAATAATAATAATAATAATAATAATAATAATAATAATAATAATAATAATAATAATAATAATAATTAAATATTACCTTAAATGCAAAAAAAATCAATCTTAGGACTACAATTGTCCACAACAGTCAATCCAGTCACAGTTTGTCGTCCTCAGAAAAAATAATTACTCAGTACAAAAAAAATATATATTCCTGCCGGAAGAAAAGAATAAATATTAGTAATACATTGTTAAGAAATAGAAAAACCACAATCATTCACTTTCAAACCAAAAGTTATGCCAGACGAGCGTGTGGACAGGAAAGTTAGAACCATAGGTAAGAAAGACTGAAGGAAAGGAGGTGAGGATAGGATGTTTATGCCTGATGCCGTCTGGCCACCCACCCTCACTTTCACTCACATTTTATTCCACAATCTATCAACCTACATTCTTTCGTTCTCTCTCTCCCTCCCTCCCTCTCTCTTTCTCTCTCTGCAAACAATAATAATAATAAACACTATATATAATATGATACAAACATAAACTCTCTTTACAGTCAGCTCACCACATCCCTCCCACCTAAGTTTGTATCATATTTATCCCCAACACATTCTTCATTTACAAAACAGTTTTCATTACCCAATCATACTCTTTCACTGTACCTCTACTCCTAGTACAGGGTCTCTCATACTCTACCACCTTTTCATTTTCTTCCCTCTCAATACTTTCATCTCTCACGTCTCTTACATCTATTACTTCATTCCTACTTTCTTTCCTAGTTAACCTTTCAGACATCTCAGCAATCTCCTTATCAATCTCTCTTACCCTTGCATTCGCTCTTATTTCATTCACTACTTCATCCAGTTCCACACAAAATTTATTCAAATCAGCTGCTTCCATATGCACACTATTTTCCTTAAATTCTCTCAATCCTACTAATATACTTTCTCTCTCATTCAACGGAAATTTACACATTGTATACGTCTGATTCATCGTGCGCACATCATCATTCTCGTTATCCCACCAAAACCCAGAAAATTCATCCACACCACTTTCATTCTCAACAAATCTCTTATTCTTACCAACCTTTCGTCTTCTTTTTCTCCTAGTTTCCACTAACACCAAGTTTTTACCATCCAACCATGAATCATGCCCCTCAACCTCTTTTTCCTCATTCTCATTATTCACTAAAAAACCATACACTGGGTGAGCCTTCACATACTCAGGCGGTTCCCTCCACGGTCGTAACTGTGTCTGATGCGCTCTAATCTCATTCATTCTACCATTCTTATCACCTTCTATCACATAACTCACTCCATTCGACATCACTTTCTTCACAACATACGGCCCTTCAAACTTTTCTCTCATCTTACTAACATTCAACCGCCCTTTCTCAATTACTTCCTTCAAAACTTTGTCCCCTACCTCAAAACTTGCAAACTTCAAACTCCCTTTCCTCCATACATCCTTATCACTTTCAGGCAATCCTAACCTAGGTCTCACAAACTTCTCGAAATTCATTACATACATACACGGAGACATACCAGTAGCCCTATGTACAGTCATATTATATGCCCATAATACTTTTCCTAACCAATAATCCCAATCATTCTCTTGTTCACTCATCATTCTTAACATCTCACTCAACGTCCGTACCGTTCTTTCAGCCAATCCATTCGAACTAGGCATATATGGCGTCGTTTTCACATGTTCAATCCCCCAATCACTCAACATTTGCTCAAACGCCTGTCCTACAAACTCAGGCCCATTGTCACTCAACATTCGCTTCGGTTTACAAATACACATTGGCAACAAAACCTCTCTCACTACCTTAGCCACATTCACACTAGTTTTATTCTTTACAGGCACAGCATATGCAAACTTACTCTTATGGTCCACCATCACTACCATTCCTACATACCCACATGCAGTCACTGGTAACGAAACACAATCAATCACTACTAACTCAAAAGGTTCACTCACATCCATTCGTAACACAGGAGGTTTCACATACATTCTCTGATACTTTCCTTTCTGACATTCTTCACAAGTAGTTGCTACATCATTCACTATCTTTCGCAACCAAGGATTAAACACTCTCTCTTTCATACATTCCCACAATTTAAACCTACCCATGTGTCCAAATCTACGATGAATTACTAATGCCATCCCCACTGCCCCAACCACAGAAAATACTGGTACATACAGATCATCCTCTCGCACTTTCCTAACATAATAAACCACATTCGCACACACAACAAACTTTTTCGCAAATACCCTAAAATCTTCTATCAACTGGTCCCATCTACACACTTCCTTACCCGACAAAATACATTTTCTCAGCTCACATACCATTGGACATTCCTCTTGCATTACTTCAATATCTTTCATACTTAACAATTCTTCATCCCCCACACCAACTCTTACCATTCCTACAAAATCAGCCACACACACATTCCCCTTCTGCATTCTAACTACTTCCCTATTCTCTTTCAACAATCTTTCATTCCCCACATCTACGGACAACCCATTCATTCTTAAAAATTCAATTCCAAACAAAAAACAATACGGCATTCTTTCTTCATCAAGCACTACAAACTTATGTTCAACTTCCCCTAGCGTTCCTATTTCTACTTTTAACAAAACCTCCTCCCAAGCTACTATCTCACTCGACCCAATCCCTTTTATCTTTATATTAGTACTCCTCCTCTGGATCTGCCACGTCACTCGCTCAATCTCTCGTACCACAGATGCATTCACTAAAGAAATCTGAGCCCCAGTATCAATCAGTCCACAATATACTTTTCCTCTCACCTGCACTTTCACTTCCATTCTTCCACTCATCCCATGCTCACAATACACTACTTCTTCAATCTCACCAGGACAAATCATTTTCACACCCTCATCATCCTCCATGATACAATCTACTACTTCTTTTTCCAAAACATACTTCCTATCATAACTCTTTTTCTCTATCACCCAATTATAATGCACCCCACTCAAACACTGCAAATGAAGCTCACTTATACTATTTTTATCAACACTCTCATTCCTATAAATTACAGGTTTCTCCCCACCATAATGCACGCACACGACTACCTTAAACAACTTGCTCACAACAATCAATACTTCTTGTAACGGAATCACACCTACATTACAATCCCTACATAATTTGTGACTTTAGAATAACAACCTCTAATAAAAACAAAAAAAATCCCTTCAGACAACGAACACTAGCTCCCAGCTGAAGACCAGATAGAAAAAGAAACTATTGTTGGTATTAGAAAAATGTGAATTCTTTAAGTCATCTCTCACTTACTTATTTGGGATAGAATATTTCTTCAGATGGAATTTCTCCCTCAAAAAAGGTCCTAAATTTCCAATTACCCTCTTTCTCGAGACTCAGCAGTAGATTCTTGGGAATGAGCGGATACTACCGACGTTTTATTCCTTGTTTTGTCAGACTCGTCATTCCTTTATCAGAAAAAGCAAAACATCATCCACAATATAAATCTCTTATTTGGATTACAAAGGAAGAAAATGCCTTTATAGAAATCAAGAATCAACTTCAAAAAGCCACAATTCTTCCATTTTCTCTTTCAAGTGTAACCGATCTTCAACTTGTAACGGATAGTAGTCAGACATCTAAAGAAGTAGCCAACAATCAGATGGTTGATGGGCAGACAGTACCAATAGATTTCTACAGCAAAAAGCTATCAGAACAACAACGTAAATATTCCGCATTCGACCGTAAACTCCTAACAGCCTAATATATATATATATATATATATATATATATATATATTATATATATATATATATATATATATATATATATATATATTATATATATATATATATATTATATATATATATATAGGTGGGATGGTTTTAAACCATTTGGTTTAAACCACATAAAAAAACCAAAATTGGTTTAACGAAAATGCTATCGCATACTGATAATTTCTAGCGGGAGAATACTTGTAGAGAAGCTAGCTGTTATAAAAAGCACACAGCTAGTTGACTTCATCTCGTGGAAAACAAAACATTAAAAAACTATAGAAAAAAAATGTTATTTTATAATACATTAAAAACTAGTAAATTACTCCTTCATTATCTATCGATTGATGTATCTTTTTTCAGTTTTTCTACTATTAAACCCTTAAAAGTATCGAATGGCAAACATATAAGGTTCATTTTTTTATTTCGCCAAGGTTTTAGGGGGCAAGTGCCCCCCCCCTCCTCCTCCCCCTCCAAACGCAGCTATATATATATATATAATATATATAAAATTATTTAATTATAATATAATATAATATTAATAGATTTTCATTATTATTCATAAAACCCTAGTTTTTTTTGATATATTTTAAAATTTATATATATATATATATATATATATATATATATATATTATATATATAATTTTTTTATCTCTGCTGATCTTTGGTGTCTCACTTTCGCACTCAATTCGATATCTTGCCACACTCGAGTTTTATTTCGTGCCGTTCAGGGAAATAATATTCGAATAGCATTTCACATTCAGTTTCTCCTCTTTTGCTTTCATTCTTAAATATATATCGCTGAAAATTGTCTGAAAAGGATAATTGATCTGAGAGGCCTGTCCTTTCTATTGGTATAATCTTGGGAGTTGGCATGACTGACCTTAACATTTTTTGAGTTTCCCCTATCATTAATACATTTTAACGTTAAAGTTTGATTGAAGTTAATAATGTAAAGGACGTTTCGTTTTTGTACGATCATTGCATCTAATGTTTCTGTCTGTATATTATGTTCAACTGTTGGATAGGTGGAAATCGATAGAGTTAGTGGAATAAGTAGCTCTCTCTCTCTCTCTCTCTCTCTCTCTCTCTCTCTCTCTCTCTCTCTCTCTCTCTCTCTCTCTCTTCTTTTCATGTGGGGGGGACTTTATTTGCTTTCCCAAACTCTTTTAGAAGTCATTGAGGACCTTTTCTCCACGTCTTTCAAAGTAAAATGTAAATGAAGTTGACCCTAAATAGAGTTTAACTTTAAAAGGATATTCAATCTAAAGATAAGGGCGAAAGAAGGCTATTAATGAAATCTCTCTT